>QRDG01002486.1:120457-263673 GCA_012064385.1 Puccinellia tenuiflora | reverse complement strand
CCTCTGCACAGCTAGCAGCGGGACGGGCGATACGTCGGCTGCGAGCCGCACAGACAGCGGGGGGATCCGCGGCAACTGCACCCTTTCGGGGAACCGGCAAGGGACCTCGGTGGCGACGTAGACGGTGAGGGAGCCGAACTCGATGAGGCAGCCGTTCCGGGGTAGCGGCCTGCTGCCGAAACAGCCAGCGTTGTCGCTGACGACGTTGAGCGAGCCGAACCTGTGGACAAGGCCACAGAGAATGCGCTCACCCGATGTGATGAAGGAACCCGTCCGGATGAAGAGGGAAAATAAAGAGGCTTACTCGCCGGCCATACCCACACCCTTTTCTTCGCCTTGAGTGGCTGGGTGTTGGTCGCTCCGGCCTCCTCCCGAGCCGCTCCTATCTCCGCGAGGGTGTCTCTCGGGTTGCGGCCCTCCTGTCGTGGACGGCCTTGGAGCGGGGTTCACAGCGCCCTCTCCCGCCGCCGCTCGTCTCCTCTCCCTCTTCGGCGCGCTGGGATGCGGACGACACGGAAGGCATCCTCCTCGTCGCCGGAGGAGGGCACCTGGAGGTCCACCTCAGCATGAACGCTCCTTGAGGAGCCGACGTCCTCACCAACGGGATCAGCGCCCCTCAAAGCCTCGCCGAGGGGGTCCTCGCTCCTCGGGCCTCTTCCTCGGCGGACTCCTCAGCCTCCTCAGGCTCCGGAGGCTCGTCCATGTACTCCGGCTCCGCCGCCCACGGGTTAGGGCGAGGCCAGCGGTGCCCCGCGGGCACAATTCCCCACTCGTCGAACGTGGGCATGAGCGCGCGTTGCTCCACGATGATTTCCTCGACGAAGCAGATGAGGTGGTTTGGCCGCTTCCTTGGTGGCGGACGGGATCTCCGACGTCGAGAAAAGAACGCCCATGATCTGGCGTAGCACCTCAGGCGCGAAGCCGTCCCTGCTTAGCCGCATTGCATCCCCCTTACCGTCGTATCGCCACACCGGCTCGGCGTTTGCAGTTCGAGGGGGGCGATGCGCAGCCTGGTGAAGTCTTTCGCCACCATCTGGCCAGTGACCCCTGCCTCGCGGATGCGTCGGATATGCTCGTACACCGTGTCAAGCCTCGAGCCCCTGAAGTCCGCGCTTCGCCCAGCGCGCCCACTTCCTCGGGGGCCCCTCAGGCACCTCCAGGAGGGGGTGTGTGGCCTTGGCGTCGACGAAGAGCCACTTCTCGCGGAACTTGTCCACCTTCTTCGTCACCTTGGTGATGGCGTCCTCACCGCACCAGGCGATGGAATGTAGTTGTCGCTCCTGGCCTTGGCGATGTGGAAGGAGACGCATCCGAGCCGCTCGTTCTGCGCGCTCGACCGGAGGGAGTAGAAGCTGCGGAAAGAGCGCCACCGAGGGGCAGATGCCGATGTAGGCCTCGCAGAAGTGGGCGAAGATGGCGAGGATGAGGATGGAGTTAGGATGAAGATGGAGCAGTTGGATCTGGTACACTTCCAAGATCGCCAGGAGGAAAATCGGAGAACGGTGGCACCAGGCCGGCGTAGAGAGTATGGAGGAAGATGGGGTAGAACGCCTCGGTGACCCTGCTGCCAGCCGGCCTCATTTCGGTGGCGCCGTGCTCGTTGGTTCTCGCCGCCGCCAGATGGCGCACCGTCGCTATCGTCGCTGCGGTGACGCGCGTCCGCGGCAGTGCTCCCTCGAGGGCAGCGGCGCGCGCCATCGCCGCAGACGTGCCCGCCTGCACCGTGGCCTTGCCTTTCGGGTCGGTGGCTGCTCTCTTGGGCGCCATCGGTCGCCGGAGAAGAAGACGAAGACTCTGGAGTTGGAGCGCTATGGAGAGATTGGAGGCGTGGGGAGAAGTTTGCGGAGGAGTTACGGGAGAAGTGATGGGCGTCGACCGCGCGCCCAGGCTTTATTGACTGGCTCCCAAGTCGTGGCGGGCCCCGCCACGTCGCCCGTTGGAGCCGAGGAGGTTGTGGCCGCGGGTTGCAACCGCAGCGCTCCACGTGTCGCGGCCCTGTCAGGCATCTTTGGCCCCTCAACGCTTCGCCTTCGTCCATGGGCCTCGGCGTGCCCGTCGCGGGCCGGGGCTACTGTCGGCACAGTGGAAACCAGGGTACCACGGGCCGGCCTGCCAGGGCCCACAAGATTCTTTGGATGATTTTCGCTAAGGACCAGGCTCTCCAAGCCTGGCGAGCTTCGCGAGGACTTTCCCCTCGCGAAGGGTTTTTCTCCTCGCCAAGGATTCTCTCCCTTGGCGAGGGATCGCAACTCGACACGGTGTCTCCGACGCTACCCGCAATTCCGCTAAGGACCAGCCGGGGGGCTCGGCGAGGCTTTTCGCCTCGCGAAGCTCCTTCCTCGTGAAGCCATCTCTGCCCCCGCGGCAGAGCGCACATGGGCTCTGCGCCATGTGCAGAGTGACGCGCGTGCCTACGCGCGATGACGACGACGCCGCAGTTGCTGTTTCCATGTATAAAGCAGTCAACAAAGCGGAGCCAAGCAAAGCGGACAACGAGTATTGCCTCTTTGGTGATAAGGGAACCATCTGCAGCTACGCTCCAAGGACGACGTCACCGTGGGTCACCTCCCACCTCGGCAAGCGCCAGCCCACCGTCCAGCTGGTCGGTGCCCCCTTTTCAGCTTTGGTGACGCCGTTCCCCTGCCGTGGACCGCGTCCACGAGCTTTGCCTTTATGGTGGACTTCACCTTTATCGTGCGCCTCGCCTCCTCCATCGTCGCCATGTGGTAACCCTTCCCGCCCAAATGTTTGGGCAGAAGAGGTCCAAGATGCCTATAAAAGGAGGGGGAGCACGCCCAAGCAAAGGGTTCGATCTTCGGCAGGTTCGGTTTTTGGAGTCTAGGAGCTTACCCAAAAACCCTAGATCTGAAGACTAGCAAGTAGCCATTGTTAGCCACCTCGAGCTCGACAAGCTCTCCTTGTACTGTGAACTCTCCAAGCAGTGCAATACACCAAAGCAGGACGTAGGGGTTTTACCTCCACAAGAGGGCCCTGAACCTGGGTAAGACCGAGCGTTTCGTCTCTGCAGTGCTGGCCCGCAGCGAGTCCGACGAGCACCGTCGCCGGAGCACATTGAGGGTTGTTTGATTCCGTGTTCAGCCCCTTACTCGATCCTTCTCGAGACACCCCCAGTTCCTGGGACAGTTCTCCGACACTATGTGTAGGTCAGGGGGGCCACCGCCCCCCCTCCCCCCCAGCCCAGGAAATTTTAGCCAACATACCCATGGTAAATAGCCCATTTGCCCCCCCCAATCTTGACCCAATACTCTGTGATTCTACCTCCACAGCCCATTTGCCCCCCCAGCATGTCAGCCCAAGATGCGCCACTGCACCACAGCCGCCACGTTCGGCTCCGTCTGCGTCGCCGCCCTCCTCCGGGACAAGCTCCTGCAGCACCGCTTCATTTTCGCCCGCCGGCTGGGGAGGGCACGGGAGTGGGAGAGAGGAGGCCTCAGTCACGTTTGGGAGCTGAGATAGAGAGGTGGCACTGTATTCGCCCGCCGTCCATAGCTCGCGGAGACGATTTTCGTGGAGAGGCGGCTAGGGAGGGCACGTGGCACCACGGCCGCCACCTCCGACTCCATCCGCGTCGCCGCCCTCCTCCAGGACAAGGTCCTGCAGCGCCGCTTCCTTTCGCCTGCCTGCTGGGGAGAGCACGGGAGTGGGAGAGAGGAGGCCTCAGTCACGTTTGGGAGCTGAGAGGTATTTTTTGATCTAGGGTTTGCACCACCGAGCGAGACAGACAAAAAGAAAGGCGACACAGACGAGGGTCCTTCCACAAATTGCCCCACATGTCATCGACCCACGGTAGCAACCAAGAAGTGACAAACGACAAAAACCGATCTAACGACCGTAGTGAAAAGTGGGACGAGAATTTTCACTCTTTCACCCCAACAGGTGGTCAGGATAAGGTGGCAAGCGCTAATGCCCTGGTTGGCCGGGTCATCTTCTAATAACATTTAAAGGAGTAATTATAGGCCCTTTCTTACCTGCCTTCATAATAGGGCTTTTCCTGTGCACGTTGACCTAGCTTTGAGAGCCTGTCAAGTCGCCTGCGTGTGTTGGGGAAAATTGACGTCTTTCGTTAAACTAGTAAATTGGCACGTGCACGCACGTGTAATTTAATTTTTCCTTTTCAATTTTGTAAATATTTAAACAAAATCAACAGAAATGTGTTATATTGTAAAAACACAACAAAATCAATAAGGAGATCTAATAATGTACTGATAGAGACCAATAACAAATGAACATATGCATGCACAAATAACAGCAATAAGAAAAAAAAACTCACAGCAACAGTTTAGTTCTGTTAAATATGTGGTAATTTATAATGCATAATTAATAAATTTCTTTGTCATACACATAGTTCAATCAAAATGATAGGCGCAGCATGTCCAGAAGTAATGAGCAACATAGTTCTTATCTGATCTAACTTTTATAAGAGGGCGCCAGGTATTTGCTACCAACTCTGATACACTGAAATCATCGACACACTAATTAGAAGGTAACATGTTAAAACTTGATCTTTGGAAGAGTTAGAACCCAATTCCTCTTTATGGTATTTCTCTCTTTCCCATCATACTCCACCCTCCGCACCGCCTCCCGGCTTCTCTTTCCACCCCCTGACTGCTCCGTTCAATCTTCACTCCTTCCTCTCTTCCAGTGCTGTACCACACGTGGTGGTTGCCAGCAACAGACAAATAATGCATTCAGAAGTGACAGAAAAACATCGACAGGTAGCTCGACCAAGCATGTGTGGGCTTCAAATGCTTCAAACAAAGTTCGACACATGAGCAGCAATCCTTGTTGAGTCGGCCAAAAAGGGGATGCCATCACCCAAAAAAATAACCTTGTTGGAACATCATTTAGGCGATGGTTTGAAGACCATATTTCAGAACTGCAAGGAACAAAGTTTGAGTCATGATTATAATTCAGAGTACACCAACTGGTGCTTGGAGCCAACAGCGCATTCAGAATTTTAGATAGTGTGTCTGCTTTGAACGCATTAGTCTTTCATGGACAAATCATTAAATAATACGGACAGACTCACAAGCTGAAGCTTCTTTTATCATAGAAGAAAGATGATTGTTGGATGTAAAGTTCAAATAGAAATATATGAGTTCCTATCTTGAAAAGGAATTCCAGAACAGCCTACAAAAAAAGTGAAGCACAGATGCCTTTCTACACATGCACAAGAAATAAAATATATATTAACATGAAGCTTGAGGCCTGCTAGAGATCTATGTGCCAAACTGAATTCAGTGATCAATTCACCCTCTATGTATGCCATGTGTTCTTTCAAGGTACCTATCACCATTTTTGTCCACTTTGAAAAATGTGGGAGACAATTACTATGGCTGATAGAGATCAAAAAGTTCAAGGTAGATGTTTGGCGAGCTGGGATATGATTTGCAGACCCAAAGAACAAGGTGGATTGGGGGTATTAAATCTCCGAGTTCAGAACCAAGCTTTACTTTTAAAGAACCTATATAAATTTTATAACCACATGGATATACCCTGGGTCAATCTACTCTGGAGGGCATACTACAATAATGATAATGCACCACATGCTGTCAACAATAAAGGTTCTTTCTGGTGGAAGGACTGTATGTCACTCAATGTCAAATTCAGAGATATCACTTCATGCTCAGTTAACAACGGGCAAAGTGTTCTGTTATGGAAGGACAAATGGAAAGATTCCATAAGAGAATATGATATGCCTCATCTTTACTCATTCACCAGAACGCAACATACTACCCTTGCTAATATGCGACATCTCAGTTTGGAGGACAAGTACAATGAGTTTCAGCTACCATTATCTGTCATCGCCCATGAACAATTTCACCAGCTTCAGGAGGAAATTCAAGATATTAATTTCAATGATTCACATGACACTTGGCTATTCAACTGGGCATCTACTAAATACTCTACCAGCAAAGTATATAAGATTCTAATGGGTGATCATCATGCACATAAGACCATCACCAGTATTTGGGAATCCTGCAATATACCGAGGCAGAAATTCTTTGCATGGTTACTCTTTCAAGGTAGACTCAATACCAAGGACATGATGTCTAAGAAGCAATTCTATGTTGAGTTCAATGACTGCATCCTATGTGACACATGTCCCGATGAAGACCCAATGCACTTATTCTTTGAATGCTCTTTCAGTCAGAGTTTTTGGTGGGCTCTTGGAATTGATTGGAATACAGATTACTCCATATGTGATATGATTACAAAAGCTAAGTCTAGATACTCAATGATTTTTTTCATGGAAATAATAATCACGGGATGCTGGAGCATTTGGGATCAGAGAAATGATGCAATATTTAACAATATTGACCCTGACTTGACGAGATGTCTATTCAAATTCAAAAGCTATATCAAAAATAATATGCATAGGGCCAAGCCTAGTCTGAAGGATGGAATGCAATCCTGGCTTGATACATTATGAGCTAGATTATTAATTTCGGTTTCTCCCCCTGTATATATTTGTAAGACTCTTACCATTGTATATTATTCGCCATAAATGAAAAAATTGACACAGTAGGGAGTTTTTTTCCCTACTGTTTTGTGTCAAAAAAAAAGGTAAGTAAATAATATTTACTGGTTTATATGCTTGCTGGCATTCACTATGAAGATGCAGGATGAAAACATCACCTGCAATATAAAGGGAAAGATTTTCTGGAGCCATGTTGCCTTCTTGCTTTGCATACACTGCAAAGAAGCTTAGCCACCGACTTCATATCTCCTGAAAAAATGAAGATGTGAGTTTCCTAGGTGACTTCTGGTAACCTAATGCCTGTAAGTTCAACACGTGAAAGACCTACCACAACAAACAGAATGAGTAATAGCATTTTTTGACCAACCGCTTGATGAAAAAAATTCAGATTGGGAAGAGGTAGAACATATTCAGAATTGACGATGGAAAGCTGAAAATTGAGTCGTACACTCCACAAGCTAAAACGAACCTGGGTGCCTACCAAAATCAATGCGTTAACGCCAGATTTGGTGGAATCATAAATTCTGTTGGCCTCGCACTCCTTGTGGGGAAGGTCGCCACTCTGCCATCATCATGGGTCAGTCTCTTCTCCGTTCCCATCCTGCACAGATGCACACGGAGGAGACAGTGGCATCGATCTTTGTATAAAATTAGGATTAATAAAACCGCAAGCATAAAGCAGAAAACTAAATCCAATTACTATGACATCAATTACACAATCCTGACTACTAACAAGCTGCTTTGCAAATGATCAACTGCACCTGAAACCTGACTACTGCAAAGAAAATTCAATGTCACGTGAATGGAAAGCATTACATGCTTAGAGTACAAATTGCTATGTCAAACTCAAAGATCAACTTTTATACCATAGAATGTTAGACCCCAATGCATATATCCGTGAATAGAAACTGCATGATAATCACAGCCCAAATGAACGATATTTGCAGCAATTAAGCTTAATAAACAGGTAATGGTACTTACATATACAGATCCATTAAACCTGAGAGACGAAGAGTGTAGCGGCAACAACCATCAATTCGTGAGTTACGGTCAGTCTGGCGGCGGCGGCGACATGGATCATGATCTCCGGTAGAAGCCGCTACAGGTCGGCCGGTAACCAGGAGCCCTCGCCTGTCCTGCCATCCATCACCATCAGGTAGAACTTAAGAACAAATTACAGTACGTGGCTACATACAACCAAAAATGATCTTCAGTGCAGAAAATCAAACACCCAATTTCCCAATACAGATTAGGCTTTTTTTAACAGACATCGCTGGGCAGGAACTGTACAAAACCGGGACAGCAACAGAACCTATCACTCTATTATTTGCCTAATCCAATATTTTCACCAGTACCTTGAGGCGTGATGAGAGGGGCTGGCCCTGGAAGCGGCGACTGAGATCGAGAACCATTTGTGGCCCGATCTCGAGGACGGTTTCGTTCGGCTTGAGATCGGCCTTGGGGATCTCGATTACAAGGGTCGAAGAGGCTAGCCATGGCAGATGCGTCCGGTAGGAGGTCATGTCGGAGGAGGGCGGCGAGCGCCAACTGCTGCTGGTGGGCGGAGTAGCGGACGTAGAGGAGGGAGGCTGCGTCCCTGGAGATCGCGACGCGGGCGCAGACCTGATGGCTGGTCAATGCTTGGCTGCACGTAATTACGGGATGTGAGCAAAGGTAGGGAAGTTTTTTTTTCGACCTAGGGAAGTTTTCGTCTGCCGGAGGCGTGTTCCGCCGATTTAAATGCTAATTGCACCCAGGGTACCGATAAGTTAATCTAGACGGTTAGATCTGATTAAGTGGGCTAATCTGATGGTGCTGACAAGCCTGTGTATAATCACGGGGTGGTCATAAGAAAGTTTACGTTCGCTTGTTTAATAGTAGTAAGATAGAAGTCTGTCCGAAGCAAGCAACCAAATCGGTCGTTGTCCTGGACAGCTCTTGTCATTAAACAACATATAAGCTTGATGTATTACAGATTCTTACTAATACTGGATATAATTGCTAGGTTATACATTGACGAACAGCGCATGATCGATTGTGGTACTCCCTGCGTCTCAAAAAAAGATGTCATAAGTTTGTTAAAATTTTGATGTAACTAGACATGATTTTAGTATATATAGATACATTCAAATTTTGACAAATCTGTGACGTACTTTTTAGGACAGAGGTAGTACAAAAATTGAATTCTGGAGACGACAATACGCAAAACTTTAGTTGGTCTTAACGCTCAACGAATTAATGTTCAAACAGCTCTCATATATTGAGATCTCCAGACTTGATCTTGATCTGTTTGAACTGGTGTGCCCATAAACGATGAAGACTAAAATACTTTGCACAGGTGGAACACATAATGACCGCTTAGAGAAAGATAATGCAAAGCATTTAGCACACTTGGAAGCACATGGAAGCACAACACAATTTAGCATACTTGGAAACATAACTTAGCCACTTGGAAGCATATAACTTGGTACACATTGAAGCACACATGGAAAGCATAACTTAGTACACATGGAAAGCATAACTTAGCACACATGGAACAGAAAAGCATAGCTTATTACAGTTTAACTCAGTTCATCACCTCCTCCTCCCCTCCTCGATTTGCTTCAACAAGAGCTTAGTACATATGGAACAGCACAGCATAACTCAGTTCATCTTCTTCTCCTTCTCCTCCTCCTCCTCGATTTCTTCCAACCAGCGCAGATTTTCTTCGGTAATATAAGGATCTCCACCATCGGCACAACAACCTAATTCCATTGGCAGATAGTGCTCATCGATGTGTGAGACGTCTTTACCTTTTAAGATAAGTTGTTTTGCCCTTTCTTTTTTCTTGAGATAAGTGACTGCTTCCTTTGGATCAGGAGGAACATAGGAGTTCCAGTAGTGCACAAACTTTGCATTGGATCTGAATAATTTGAACCGGCGAGCCTTCTCCTCTTCATCGTCACGTTGCTTTCTAAGAGCCTTGCACCAGCGCTCATACATGGCCCATGTGGCTTCATCCGACTCAAGATCCTTGTCCGTCGGGATCGTAGCATCATCTATGGCAAGCAGTTTTATATAAGTGTTAGCAGCAAAGTGATACAGACATTTGCATGCAATTTGGTTGTAACAAGCTAGCACAAAGAATTTAAGACATGGATTCCTAACGACATCTATGAAAAATGAACCTGCACCAGGAAAAAGGTGGGATTTGTTTACCTTTCATTGGCTCGTAAACAGGTGGGGAACCCCGAGTGGAGAAGTACCGAGTGGCAAAGAAGGGAGCGCTGCCACGGGGCTTAGTGGAGACACCGTCGCGAGTTGGGCAGTTCTTCAGGGGAGCTTTGCGTGAGCCTAAGCTGGCGGCGCAACTGGCGGCTTCGGGGGCCGCACGCGCTGAGCGGGAGGTCATCGCAGTGGCGCGATACGCGGCTGTCGCATCGGTGCGAGATGCGAGGGATGCGTTACGGGCGGCCCGCAGGTGCCTCCATACCACTACTGCCATGGCGAGAGACGAGCCGTAAATCCGCACAGGGAGGGAGGAGGAGAGGGGAGCGGCGGCCCTTGATCGGGAAGGAGGATCTCGTTGCCGAGCTATTAGTCGCGTGGACCGTGGAGTGCGCAGAGAGAGGGATAGGGCTTCGACTGGTATATATAGGAGGCTTTTTACGGTAGGGTCAGAAAAATACCAGCCGTCCAACCAACAGAATTTGACAGTCAAGATTTATCAATACTTGTTTACTAATGGAGTAGTATGTTTTCAACAATGAGCAAATTCGGTATGCAAAAAAGGATAATAAAACATGCAGCGCAAAGGACGGACCAGACAGGCGGCAACGTGGGCAAATTGTATACCTTGCATATCTTAACCTTCCTTATACTAGCTTTCTTAGCCTAATCTCTCGTAGTTTACTTGGTTCTTATTGTTTAACTTCCGTGTAAAACTTTTATTTATATGTTATACATGAAGACAAAGCTCACGTGAAGTTTCTTTGTTGTACAGCTCAAAATATTTTGTCACTAGAAAAAAAAAATATTACCCAACGTATTACTACTTCATTGCCAAGCACTTAATTTGGCATTTACAATAAATAATTGTTTTTTAAGAGCCAAAATACTTTTCATTTTCGTTAATTAAGCAGAAAAGAGTTGGTCGGTTTATTAGCGGGAAACCGACCGAAACCCGGAAAGAACACCCTTGCCGACCCTCATGTAACACATTCATGGCGAGGGCACACACAACAACCCTAGCTACCCACACAAGCTGCACACACACACCACTGAAGCGAAAGTCGTCGTCGAGGATGCCCACGTCTGTCATCCTCATCACCTGCAGCAACTCCGGCTTCACCAAGAGAACACCGAGAAAAACCTCGCCGATGCGACGTCTTAACACCCACACCAGACTATGCCAAAGAGATGACTCTTCTCATAGGGATAGACAATTTAGATTATGATGACGAGCTCACAAGAGGAGATGCGCAAGATCTGCACCGAAGAAAATCTTCACCACCGGACCGCCCTTGCAGGTCATCGTCGCTGCTCAAAGGTAGTGCTTGAGAATATAATAGCTCCGAATTCACAACCCGAGGAGACCATCACGAAGACACTCGGACACGCCGGATCAAGCCGACTAGCAAGGTCTTGCCACGACCACACCATCGCTTAACTCCATTGTTGCCAAGCTAGCCGCCACACAAAATGTCCACATCGTCAATTGACCACTGCTAACCAAGACGTCGTGCAAGACCAGCCCCGAGAAAGCACACACAGGGAATCACCAGCTTCAATACAGACCCCCTCAGAGGGGGAGCAACATGGATCGACGCCATAGTCCGACCCTGCACAAAACTGTCAGAAAAATGGACCGATATCCGTTTACGCCCCTACGTTGGATGTTGGTTTTTGTCCAACGCGGACACGAACGTACATGGATAAAATGGATCGTCCGTTGGAATTGCCCTTGTAGAACGACGAATACGTACATATGTCACTAGTTCGATCACAAGTTGTTTTTGCGGGGCACTACTTCCCAAGTTAACATGCACGCTGTAATTCAGTAAGTACAGTTTTTCTTTCACGATTTTAATCAACGTTCCATTATGCTGACTAAGAAAAGATCTAAACCTTGATGTCGATGTTCAAAAAAAAGAAAAGAAAAAATAACCCTCGATGGAGGCACTTCCATAGTTTCATGGATCGTGATTGACCACAGTTGCATTTCCGAAGTAACAGATCAAATCGAATCTTTATCCTGATTTCGAAAATAAAGTAAAAGAGAAATACCAAAATATAGTTACCTAAAATACCCATGTAATCAACGGTTGATATGACTCAATACTACTGACTCATAGGACTAGTAAATTGCACCGTAAAACAGCCCATATATAGGGGAGCGGTGCGGGCGGGTGCGAGACTGCCAGGCCAGTATAGCTGGCCAAACAAGCCGGGCCGGCCCGGCCCGGTCTCGGCTGGACTTTCGGCACAGCCCGATGGCATGGTTAAGGCCCGACGGGCCGGTTTATGTACGGCCCATTTAGCACGAATATGACCCGACAGACCGGATTAACACTATTATAGACCAAAAATTCGAAAAAATAGGTTAAATAACTATAAAATTAAAAAAAAACTAATCGTGTCGTGCCGCCCGGCGTGCCTCAAATCGAAGGCCTGCCCGAGTACTAATGGGTCCATGCCATGTCGCGACCCATTTAAATCATGTCGTGCCGTGCTCAGGCCGGGCCAAAAGAGCCGTGCCTCGGGCCGGCCCACTTGGCACGGCCCCTTTGGCCAGCTATATTGGCCAGCATTTGTCTTAAGGATTAAGTATAGTTTTCACCCCCAAATCTATCACATTGGACACAATTCACCCTAAACTCTAAAACCAGGTAATTTGTACCCTAAAATAGTACAAACCGGACAAATCACACCTTGGGAGTGGTTTTGCACCGATTTGGGCGGTTTTCTGGATGACGTGGCAATGACGTGGCGTAGCGCAACATGGGCCCCACCTGTCATCCTCTCCTCTGCGTTGACCTTCAGATCCGGCCATCGGATGCCAATCCGCCGCCGCCACCGGGGCTGCTGCTGCTGGTGGCCGCTGAAGCGCGGCCATGGGGCGGTGGTCGTCTCCGAAGGACCCGGTGCTGGAGGCTGCGCTCCGCCGGAACCGTCGCTGGATCGTGAACAACCAGATCAAGCGCCTGCTCCTCCGCTTCCCGTCCCGCTCCGCGCCCGTCGCCTCCTCCAGTCCCGCTTCAAGACGCTCGACCTCCTCGGCCGCGCCGCCAACTGGCTCCGCAAGTACCCCTCCTGCTTCGACCTCTTCACCGGCGACGGGGGCCCGCCCGGGAGCCGCGGGGAGCTCTGCTTCGGCTTCACTACCAAGCGGATGGCGGAGCTCGTGGACGCCGAGGAGGCCGCCGTCGCCGCCTCCGAGCCGGCCATGGCCGACCGGCTCGCGCGGGTGCTCATACCCTCACCGCCGCAACGCCGCCGAGCTGGAGCTGCTACGGTGGGTCCCCTGCCTCGCCGTCTCCGCCGTCGAGGCCGCGGATGTCCTCCACCCCGATGAAATTCGTCGCCGCCAGATGTCCTCCACCCCGGCCGCACCTCGGTCGACCGTCGGCGTATCCGGCGAGCAATCCCGACGGCGGCGAGCTCCGGCGGGCGTATTTGGGATTTTTTTTTTGTGACACGTCAGCGCCACATCATCGAAGAAAATGTCAAAATTGACTCAAAACCGCCCCAAATTGAGCAAAACCACTCCCAGGGTGTGATTTGTCCGGTATGTACTATTTTAGGGTACAAATTACCCGGTTTTAGAGTTTAGGGTGAATTGTGTCCAATGTGATAGATTTTGGGGTGAAAAGTACGTACTCCCTCCGTTCCATAATATAAGATGTTTTAGGCCTTTTCCACATTCGTATTTGTACCACATGTATCTAGACATGTTTTAGTGTATGTGTTCACCCACTTTCCATTCTTTTAGTTCGAATCTAGACAACATGTGAAACATTTAAAACATCTTATATTTTGGAATGGAGGGAGTATTACTTAATCCTTGTCTTAAGGGTACCCAACCTGCCGAACACGCTGGTCACGATGGCTTGGGCCAGCCAAAAAAAACCATACCCTGTGCGTGGTTATCAGCAATCCAGTATTTCTAGCTACTAGCGAGTTGAAGTACAGCCTCGCCCGTACAAATCTAATCTTTGAGACGGACCGGCCAATTTTGAGCTGTTGTTTTTTTCGTTTTCATTTTCTCTTACTGTGCTTTTTGTTTTTGCTTTATTTTATTTTTATTTCTCTTTATTTTTTATTTTTTGTCTCTTCTTTCCTTTTTTATTTTCTGATTTATTTATTTTTCTTTTCGCTTATTTTTCTTTTCCTTCATTTTTTCTTTTTCCAAAATGAAGTGAACACTTTTTTTAATCATGAATCATGTTGTCAGATTAACTTTGTGGGGTGAATGAAACGTGAGACTCGTTGTCAAATCTCGAGATCCAATCTAAACTCCTTCATAACTGGCCCATTTGCTCGCACTTTCGATCTTTCCCAATGTAGCAATACCCAAAGTTACTGAAACACATCTTTGGACGAACAACCAGCATACTCAGGAGCAGCATAGAAGGTCCGTAGATAGCCAGAAGTTTGTAACAAAGTCTCGACTATGTCGTTGGGATCACATATTTACGGGTTCATGGGAAGCGAACATGAACAATCAAGTAACAAGATTTGATCTACTTTTTTTGAATGGTATCTGATCTACTACTCCATACAACTCTTGTATAAAGATGCCCACATATCTCCTATGCTCTAGATTGTACATGTACCTACTCATAGATCGGCTCTGATACCACTGTTGGGTTACATGAGGGAAATTAAAAATTTCGCCTTACATGCAACATGCCAAGATCTAACTATGAAGTTACAAACATCGTAAAGGATTGATCTAGATAACCATACTCATACCAACGCAATGTAGCATAAAGATGCGTTGATGAAGATGTCGGCGTAGCCTGAGAAAGATGTGGGGACCCCGGACTAGCAGTCCGAAATACCCTTGTGCCTACATCAGCGATCCCATGATCAGTGTGTCGCTGAGCACAATCAAACTGGTAATCAAAGAAAATCCATAAATACCGAAGGAATTTACTTACTTGACTGAAGTCATACTCTTCAATAGGTACTTGCAGCGGAAATCACCAAACAACGTGGAGCCCAAGTCATTCGCCTTAACCCTACAGGCAACTGACTGGGAAGCGCCCTAGTTCGCATTGACGTCAGTTCCGTCTCCTTCTTCAAGCTGCTCTTCTTTAAAATCTGGCTAAGACAATAGCCAGGGACGAAACCATTATGAGTACAATGGGAATTGTACTCGCAAACTACCCCCGAAAGAGCATGCACTACCCTTTTCTTTTTTTTTTGTTTATAGTTTGAGTAAAAAGTTGTTGCCTATAGCACTTTTAGTTATTACTCTATCTCTATATCTTTGGTTGAACTAAAATAAAAAATATTTTATAACTTTTCATAAACCTTGTATATTTTTCAAAATATCTATAGCCTTTGTTACAGAAAACGAAAGAAGGCTTTAGATTCTTTTTTTTTTCCATAAAAACTGTCTTTGTAAAGAGTTTTCTTTTAAAACATTTTTCCCCGAAAATAGCTGTTTGTTAAAATAAGAAGTCCCTTTTTAAAAACGTTTTTCCTGGAAAATCACCATTTTGCTTATTTATCTAAACTCCTCCTTTTTTCCCGACCATGTCTCATCATGGTCCAATTATTTCCAACAACTCATACCAGCACATTGGCATAGTTGCATAAAACATCCTTCACATCATTTTCTCTTTCAAATCTCAAACCTTTTTTCCAAAACTTGCACATAGGCCTAGTACAGCCTCCCAACTGTCCATATCCGAGGACTCGGCTATTCGAATAGTTTTTACCCTCTGCAGAGGTAGCACGCTTTTCCCACACCCATCCGGTGGCTCATCGTGTCTGCCACGTCCCGCCATACAAGGTGTATGCGAAGTTGAACCACCGGCCATAGCCTTTCCTTTGCTCATGCTAGTATAGGACCCTGCCCTTACGATTTCACCATTCCTTCAACACCTAGTACAGGATCCCCCGTCGAGGAACCTAGATGTAAGGACTCGTAGTTTTGCCCGGCGGGCGCGAAGCTCTTCAATCCCTCAATCCCTCAGATTGCCGGGACCCAGGTCAGGGGGTAGGTCGCCATGACCATCCCCTCATGCATAACGGAGTCATCTCCGTCGATGAGGTATCCAGTACTAACACGAGCAAACTATATGACTACGCCCGTTCCCATATTTGGGTAGATGTGGTCGCACAGGTTATCGGCTGGTCGTCATGGTACTAAGACACAATGTGCATTTTCCATAAACAACACCATTTATCACTTCTCCACTTTAACACCGATAACTCGGCATTTCATCATCAACTAGGTACTTTAAAAAGGAGTTTGGAATAAACCATATTTTTTTTTCCATACTATAGTTTGAAAAGGAATTTTTCCACCCAATACTTCCATATAGGGTGTCAAAGTAATATACTTGTATTTTTGAAAAAGGGTTTTCAAAATCATAGCTTTGGTGGCAAAAACCACTTAAGTCATTTATGCTCTTTATGGGTAAAACATGTAAATCAAAATAGACGTATATAAATGCAAGCTCAGTGAAGTAGCTTGCCTGTTTTCAGCATAATGTCCCTGGACTTCTCCTCACTGATCAAATAAATAAACTCTGATTCTTCTCCAATAAATCCTTTCCAATATCACCCAGGTAGCGTTTATATCTAGCGTCGCAAAAAGGAAAGAACACAATCAACACACAGTAGGACACTCCAACAACAATCATCAAGCAATTACTAACAAACAACAATCATGATGGAAAACTATTAGTTAACAAACAAGTTTGGCAGTCACCTCACTACTCATGTTTATAAAAATATGGTTAAAGTTGTGATTAAGCATCTTTATTTAAACAGGAAATACTTCAGACAAAAGTTAAGTTACCAACTCTTTTCTGTAATTCACAACATCCTATCAAGCTAAGGTAGAGACATTAACATGATACTCAAGCTAGCACTCAACTTGAATATAAGCAAGTTTAACAAGCAAGGCTAGTATGTTAACCACATAAAAATAACCTAATTATCAACATAAACAAGCAATACATACCATTTCTAAACTACTCAATCAAGCATCATAACAATCTCATGCATCACACATAGCTACTGTACTCACAAAGCAACACAATTTGATTTCGATTTGATTTAATTAACCATTATTTAAATGTGTCACATTTATGGCAGAAACAAGGGTTTCATGTTTAATTACATAACTTTTGTTATGTTGGTCACAAAAATGTGAACTAAAATTCTATGGATAGCTACTAATGTGTAGAAGCTAACCCAATTGGATTCAAATCAATTTGAGTTATTAATCTCTCTGTAAAAATGTTTTAGTCCAGAAAGTTAATAATCTAGTTTTTGCTAGAACTCAATTTAATTGTATTCAAAAATTAAATCCTTTTAGGGGTAACTAGTATTGCTTAAATGTGAGCTAACAGAATTGGTTTGACCTCATTTGGGTTAGTAGAGTATCAGAAACAAACAAGTTTAGATTCTGTACCTTCTGTGGTACTTTTAACATCATTACTTATCTATTAACCTAAATGGGGTGAAACCACTTTAGTGAGTTAGATAATTTCATAAGCTTTCCAGAACATTTTCATTTGCTATTTTTGGATTCCTAGATCTCGAGATATTGATTTTCAAAGTCTTAGTCAATTTCTGGCAGAAGTTTTTTATCATTTTAAGTTTAACAAACTAGTACATTTGTCATTTTTATTTTGAGTCAGGGAATTATCCAATGTGATCATGGCCTGCTTCTATGGGAAGATGGCATGTTATACTAGCTACAACATTTTAGTTTGATATTTTTAGGCCTCTGGTTAGGTAGCAATTTGTATGGGAAGTGAGCTAGGTCTGTTATTTCATGTGGTGTGCTGAACCGATTAGGAATCTTTTCCATTTTAAATCTTTTACACAGATTTTACTTTGGGGTTCTCACTTCTTGATCATGGTAGTATACTAGCTATACTAACATAACATGCCAAAGCTAACATCTAAATGAACCTAGATTAAATATTATTAGCAGTTCAAAACAGAATCGTTTAACAGTTTTCAGGAAATCCTGGAAACAGATATAACTTAGCATCTTTGCTTAGACCTTAAATATAGTAAATCTATTCCAATTTGAGCAAAACAAGTTTCCCTGTAATCTAGACAGTCTATAGATTCTAACACGATTTATGTCACTAATTTTGGATAAGGGAATCGAGCAGATGATGCATGCAAACATAGTACCAGAGCAATACTGTCCAGGACTTAGCAGATTTCAGTTTTCGCAAAACTGGGCGGGAAACAACCTCGGCCGTTGATCTGGAATCCGACGGCCCACGGCCATCTTCCCCACCCCGACAGAGAGAGGGAGCAGGGGCAAAGGGGGACGGCCGGGGAGGCACCTGCCGGCGGCGATCGTCGGCGACGAGGCCTGGGGTCGACGGAGGAGGTCTGGGGCAGCAGCTGGGCGGCGGTGGCGTCACCGGAGGGAGACCACAGCGGCGGCACGGCGGCGGCGGCCGTGCAGCTCGGAGGGGAGCTCCGGCTCCTCCTCTGCTGCCCTGCGGCTTCTAGGTGAGGGAGAGGGAGTGGTGGAGGTGGTGTGGTGCTGGGTAGAGGCCCGGGGTGGCATTTTATAGCCGGGAGCGGCTCGGTGCAGTGGGGGGCACGGGGTGGTCCTGGCTTGCCACGGGCGGCACGGGGACGTGCGGGGCGGCGTCGTGCTGGGCAGGGGAGGCACGGGGCCGTGTCTGGGGCGTGCAAGGGGTGGAGTGGCGCACGCCGGGGCGGTCGGGCGGCTCGGGAGGATGCTGGTCGGGCGGGGTGGTGGTGGTGCAGTGCATGCACGCAGGGTGCTCGACAGTGGGTCGGCCGGCAGAGCTCCGGCAACTGCGGGAAGGGGAGGGGGTCCTGGTGCGAGGGGTCGAGTTGGGGAGCATCAAGGTGGCAGGGGGCAGCTCCAGGACAAGGTGGGGTGCTGCTTTGCTGCTGGTTTGGGACAAGTTGGCATGGTGGTGGCATGTCCATGCCATGGCTGGTTAGGGCTAGGGTGTAGGGTATGGGTTGCTTGGGGATTGTCCAGAACGTGGATGGGGGTGCTGGGTGAGTGCTGGACATGAGAGAGACAAGATTAGGGCAAGTGTGGGGCTGCCATTTGAATATAGGGTAGGGGCACCATTTTGCACTATTTGCCACTATTAGGCATTTTAATGCAAAGGAAAAAGATGAAGTGCAAGTGTGCAATTGCTGTGGGAATTAAGTATAGGTGTTGGTGATTTTTGGTGCTATGATGGAAATTATTTGACAAGTGCATCATAGCACATTTTGCTATTTGATAAAGTTAAAGAAAGTAATAGAAATGTAAATTTAGATTTTTGAATTTATATTTTGAAGAGGGAAGAAATATTAGAGCAAAGTGGGAGTGAGCACTATGTCACCCCACTGATTTTGGTTTTTAAAAGAAAATATTAATTTCTCACTTGGAGAAATTTGTTTGTCACTTGTCACCTGATTTTATGTGTTGATGTTTTGATTCTGTCTCTTTTCCTTTCTTCATAATTTTATTTAGCAAACACACACATCAACACACAACAATACTCACATCACAATCATGACCACACAATTCGAACCACATGAATTAATCACATCACCATTCCATAATTAACAATACTATCTTATAAAAATGATCACACCTAATTATGACAAGATGGTGTTTAAGAAATATCTCAACTCACAACTTAATTGTTTTCAAAAAGGGTTTGAGAAAGAAAATATGTGGGGTAATAAATCTCCCACTAGTGTTGTTTTCAAGTGGGGTGGAAATTCAGAGTTTATAAAATAGGAGTTGCATATACATGCAAAATATCATGGTTGGCAATAGATAGGAGATAACATATAGATCTCCATATTTTTGGGAACACATAATTTTGGAAATACTTTTACTTTCTCAACTAAAGGGTATTTTAGTTGCAGCTGAAATCAAACATCATTGAAATAAACTTTGGCCAAAATAAGATTGGAAAAGATATATGGAATTTACTCTTGTCATAACATGATCACCAAAGTTTAATATGTTTTTATCTTGGTTGGATTCTTGGGTTGATATTTACCAGTCAAACAAGCATATACATCAAGTCACACAAGGTCAAACAGAACAATATACAGAAAAACACAATCAATAGTGAAGTATTTCAAAAAGTTTTTGTTGGTTCTGAATTTTGGGTCTTGTTAAATTCTTATTATAAATTTGGGATGTTACAAATCCTTCCCCCCTTAAAATAAATCTCGTCCCGAGATTTGCCCGGGGTACAGGGGAGTACGAGGGCACGAGTTTTGGGATGGTTAACTTCCGAGGTTGTTGCTTCTTCTGTGAGATCACCAAGTGAGCTATTTACAAATGGATGTTGCAAGGTCGTTCCTTGTCGATACTTTTCTCTGGTGGGTTCAGATCCTAGATGTTAGGGTTGACTTGACGATCTATGCTGATGGATAGTCTTGGTTAGCTGTTTCCAGTTTCTACGAGGCTGAGGTGCAAGGAACTAATTATTACCACGTTCTGGTATACCTATTGCAGGTCTTCCCCCCTTAAAAGGGGTTTTTAATCGGTCTTGCTGAAGTTTGCAGTTGGAGTTGACTTGGAGGCATTGTACTTCTTGACGATCTTCGTCTTGTTTGCCACTCCTTGGGGCTTGGGGTTGGTGAAGATATCACTTCGTACTATGTTCTTCTTACGGGGGTCGCAGATGGGGATGCATGGCTTTCAGGTTGCGTCGAGTCTCCGTACTCAACTCCCTCTGGTTTCTAATTAGTAAAAGGAAGTTATAAACGTCTAAGTTCGTCTGGACTGGCTTGGTGGTTGATGTTGTCCACAACAGGTGCTTACGTCGTTTGACTGTCTTGGGTATTCCATTGGTTATTTGTCTTCATGCTTATCCTTCTTTAGCTGAGTAAAAGGAGGAACTTCATTGCTGACTTCCTTGGTTCTTGAGCTTCATGAAGCGTTGGTAAGAATCTTAAAAAGTAGAATTTAGATTATCGAGCTTCCAAAGGAATCTAAAAGTCGGTACAAGGACCCTAAAGGTAGGCGGTTTGGTATATTGTTCGACGAGGGTACCAGGGTCGCGTTCTCATTTAGCCTTAATAAGTTAGAGAAAGATCTTCATGTCAACGGTCGATGTTCGTGCTTTCTTGAATCCTCCTTCGGTGTGATTGGTCGAGGCCAGTTGAAAAGGATGATTGCTAGATAGGTGACGTTGATGGTGCTTGCTTCTGGGTTTAATGATGCGCAGATGGTCTTCAGTGTTGATCGTCTTTGGCCTTGATGATGGCGATCTTCTCACTACCAACTATATGTGATTCTTTCTACATTACCTCTCTTTTTGTCAAAACTTGTGGTTAGATAAGGCCAGTTAGTATAGCCACAAACTGGGGTTAGATGTTAATTTAGAATTTGGTAAGTGGGCTCAAAAAGTCACGGCTTAATGGACTTTAGAAAAAGGTTAGTGAAGAATCTTCACACTAGTTGTTTTCCAACAGGTACCTTTGTCTTTCTTGTTTCGACTAGTTGAGCCGGGTTGAACTAGGATTGTTGTTCGGCCGATGACGTCGATGGCGTCCTTTTTCCTGGGGTAACTCCATGTTGACGATCTTTGAAGTTGGTTTCCTTCGGGTTGGTTGGTGGCGATCTCCCTTGGATGAGTCTTGTGCTTGAGGCTTCATATAATCTTCAGAAGATCAGCGGCAGGCTAGGGTTCTCATCCATCTTTCCCAAGTTTGCGGTGATAGGTAGGAGTTAGTCGAGGTTTTTCTTTGGTTTTATTTCACGGGACAAATTTGGGTGGGTCAAACCTAGCAAGGTTAGCGCAAGGGATTAAGGTGCCACTAACTGCTCGTCAAGCGGGTAGGTATATGATCCTCTTTGAAACCCATCATTACCATCGGTCTCTGAGCTCGAATCTTCATACCAACTCTTATGTACTCCTTCAGTTCCTCTATTTACCCATTCTAAATGAGTCTGCTAGTGTCCTCGTTTCAGGTGAAGGTTTGTGGTCCTAGAAGATTAGTTGGTACTATCGTGGACTTGAGTCAGTTGTTACCCTAAAGTTAGATACGATAAGTTAGTGTAGTATCCTTGTAATTTCACAAGTTAATTTTTGTGAGGTGGGGGCTCGTGTCTTCACGAGGTTGACGTGCAATTGCAGTTTCCTTCAAGATCTTGACGCACTTGCTCCAGATGGTGCATGAAGTCCATGGTCTGACTTGCCGGTTATGTTACAAAACTTTTCGGCTATTTGGCTAAGGATCGGGGGGTCTTTTGTATCTTGCAGAATGGTCAGATCTTGAGATGAGAGGGAAAATTAGTTTAGAAAGATTTTCCTTGGCGGGTTTACATCCGCAACAAGGTACAACTATGGCGAAGAGTTAAAAATTGTTTTTTTTTGTTAGGTGGCAAAAGGGAAACTAAACTTTCCTTTTTATCAAAACTCCTTTTCCATCTCACAAACAACACACAAGCAGAGTTCACACAAGCAAGGTGCACACAAGGTACGTCTAGTACCAACGGACGTCTAATACTCGTGGTAGCCGGGGTAACCAAAGTTCCTATCATAAGTTTTTCCTAGGGGTCTTTGTCGAACATTGTTGGTGGAGTCTTCATCTTATTGCCTTAGTCTTCCACTGGAGAAATTGAGGTCGTCGAGGTTGCAACTTGAGTAGAATTGTTGATGTTGAGCTGAGGTCTTCGAAGGTCTCTTGCCTTGTTGACATTGACGATCTTGGCATTTGCTAATCAACCACCCTGAGGTTGAATGTCGAGGATTTGGGATGGAACCTTCTTCTTGTGGGTGCTAACTAATTAGGTCTCACTTGGGTTCATCGTCAAGTATACTCTTGGTTTTGAACGAAGGTAAGATAATAGAAGAATGCCTTTGAAAATCTTAAAATAGAGGGGTAAGACATTGAAATATTTGAGGAGATAAGAAGAGCGAAGCCATTTTTAGGACTTCTCTAGATAAAAATATATTTTGGTAGTAATATACTTTTAACAAAAATATTTGCTTTCCTAACTAACGTCCATGCTAACTAAGGTCTCCTACAGTCAGGATTGCTCTGATACCAAGTCTGTGGGGACCCCGGACTAGCTGTCCGAAATACCCTTGTGCCTACATCAGCGATCCCATGATCAGTGTGTCGCTGAGCACAATCAAACTGGTAATCAAGGAACATCCATAATTACCGAAGGAATATACTTACTTGATTGAAGTCATACTCTTCAATAGGTACTTGCAGCGGAAAATCACCAAACAACGTGGAGCCCAAGTCATTCGCCTTAACCCTACAGGCAACTGACTGGGAAGCGCCCTAGTTCGCATTGACGTCATTTCCTTCTCCTCCTTCAAGCTACTCTTCCTTAAAATCTGGCTAAGACAATAGCCAGGGACGAAACCATTATGAGTACAATTTGTACTCGCAAACTACTCCTCTACTGAGTATGCACCAATTTTAAGTTGTTGCCTATAGCACTTTTAGTTATTACTCTATCTCTATATCTTTGGTTGAACTAAAATAAAAAATATTTTATAACTTTTCATAAACCTTGTATATTTTTCAAAATATCTATAGCCTTTGTTACAGAAAACGAAAAGAAGGCTTTAGATTCTTTTTTTTTCCATAAAACTGTCTTTGTAAAGAGTTTTCTTTTAAAACATTTTTCCCGAAAAATAGCTGTTTGTTAAAATAAGAAGTCCCTTCTTTAAAAACGTTTTTCCTGGAAAATCACCATTTTGTTTATTTATCCAAAACTCCTCCTTTTTCCCGACCATGTCTCATCATGGTCCAATTATTTCCAACAACTCATACCAGCACATTGGCATAGTTGCATAAAACATCCTTCACATCATTTTCTCTTTCAAATCTCAAACCTTTTTCCAAAACTTGCACATAGGCCTAGTACAGCCTCCCAACTGTCCATATCCGAGGACTCGGCTATTCGAATAGTTTTACCCTCTGCAGAGGTAGCACGCTTTTCCCACACCCATCCGGTGGCTCATCGTGTCTGCCACGTCCCGCCATACAAGGTGTATGCGAAGTTGAACCACCGGCCATAGCCTTTCCTTTGCTCATGCTAGTATAGGACCATGCCCTTACGATTTCACCATTCCTTCAACACCTAGTACAGGATCCCCCGTCGAGGAACCTAGATGTAAGGACTCATAGTTTTGCCCGGCGGGCGCGAAGCTCTTCAATCCCTCAATCCCTCAGATTGCCGGGACCCAGGTCAGGGGGTAGGTCGCCATGACCATCCCCTCATGCATAACGGAGTCATCTCCGTCGATGAGGTATCCAGTACTAACACGAGCAAACTATATGACTACGCCCGTTCCCATATTTGGGTAGATGTGGTCGCACAGGTTATCGGCTGGTCGTCATGGTACTAAGACACAATGTGCATTTTCCATAAACAACACCATTTATCACTTCTCCACTTTAACACCGATAACTCGGCATTTCATCATCAACTAGGTACTTTAAAAAGGAGTTTGGAATAAACCATTTTTTTTCCATACTATAGTTTGACAAAGAATTTTTCCACCCAATACTTCCATATAGGGTGTCAAAGTAATATACTTGTATTTTTGAAAAAGGGTTTTCAAAATCATAGCTTTGGTGGCAAAAACCACTTAAGTCATTTATGCTCTTTATGGGTAAAACATGTAAATCAAAATAGACGTATATAAATGCAAGCTCAGTGAAGTAGCTTGCCTGTTTTCAGCATAATGTCCCTGGACTTCTCCTCACTGATCAAATAAATAAACTCTGATTCTTCTCCAATAAATCCTTTCCAATATCACCCAGGTAGCGTTTATATCTAGCGTCGCAAAAAGGAAAGAACACAATCAACACACAGTAGGACACTCCAACAACAATCATCAAGCAATTACTAACAAACAACAATCATGATGGAAAACTATTAGTTAACAAACAAGTTTGGCAGTCACCTCACTACTCATGTTTATAAAAATATGGTTAAAGTTGTGATTAAGCATCTTTATTTAAACAGGAAATACTTCAGACAAAAGTTAAGTTACCAGCTCTTTTCTGTAATTCACAACATCCTATCAAGCTAAGGTAGAGACATTAACATGATACTCAAGCTAGCACTCAACTTGAATATAAGCAAGTTTAACAAGCAAGGCTAGTATGTTAACCACATAAAAATAACCTAATTATCAACATAAACAAGCAATACATACCATTTCTAAACTACTCAATCAAGCATCATAACAATCTCATGCATCACACATAGCTACTATACTCACAAAGCAACACAATTTGATTTCGATTTGATTTAATTAACCATTATTTAAATGTGTCACATTTATGGCAGAAACAAGGGTTTCATGTTTAATTACATAACTTTTGTTATGTTGGTCACAAAAATGTGAACTAAAATTCTATGGATAGCTACTAATGTGTAGAAGCTAACCCAATTGGATTCAAATCAATTTGAGTTATTAATCTCTCTGTAAAAATGTTTTAGTCCAGAAAGTTAATAATCTAGTTTTTGCTAGAACTCAATTTAATTGTATTCAAAAATTAAATCCTTTTAGGGGTAACTAGTATTGCTTAAATGTGAGCTAACAGAATTGGTTTGACCTCATTTGGGTTAGTAGAGTATCAGGAACAAACAAGTTTAGACTCTGTACCTTCTGTGGTACTTTTAACATCATTACTTATCTATTAACCTAAATGGGGTGAAACCACTTTAGTGAGTTAGATAATTTCATAAGCTTTCCAGAACATTTTCATTTGCTATTTTTGGATTCCTAGATCTCGAGATATTGATTTTCAAAGTCTTAGTCAATTTCTGGCAGAAGTTTTTTATCATTTTAAGTTTAACAAACTAGTACATTTGTCATTTTTATTTTGAGTCAGGGAATTATCCAATGTGATCATGGCCTGCTTCTATGGGAATATGGCATGTTATACTAGCTAAAACATTTTAGTTTGATATTTTTAGGCCTCTGGTTAGGTAGCAATTTGTATGGGAAGTGAGCTAGGTCTGTTATTTCATGTGGTGTGCTGAACCGATTAGGAATCTTTTCCATTTTAAATCTTTTACACAGATTTTACTTTGGGGTTCTCACTTCTTGATCATGGTAGTATACTAGCTATACTAACATAACATGCCAAAGCTAACATCTAAATGAACCTAGATTAAATATTATTAGCAGTTCAAAACAGAATCGTTTAACAGTTTTCAGGAAATCCTGGAAACAGATATAACTTAGCATCTTTGCTTAGACCTTAAATATAGTAAATCTATTCCAATTTGAGCAAAACAAGTTTCCCTGTAATCTAGACAGTCTATAGATTCTAACACGATTTATGTCACTAATTTTGGATAAGGGAATCGAGCAGATGATGCATGCAAACATAGTACCAGAGCAATACTGTCCAGGACTTAGCAGATTTCAGTTTTCGCAAAACTGGGCGGGAAACAACCTCGGCCGTTGATCTGGAATCCGACGGCCCACGGCCATCTTCCCCACCCCGACAGAGAGAGGGAGCAGGGGCAAAGGGGGACGGCCGGGGAGGCACCTACCGGCGGCGATCGTCGGCGGCGAGGCCTGGGGTCGACGGAGGAGGTCTGGGGCAGCAGCTGGGCGGCGGTGGCGTCACCGGAGGGAGACCACAGCGGCGGCACGGCGGCGGCGGCCGTGCAGCTCGGAGGGGAGCTCCGGCTCCTCCTCTGCTGCCCTGCGGCTTCTAGGTGAGGGAGAGGGAGTGGTGGAGGTGGTGTGGTGCTGGGTAGAGGCCCGGGGTGGCATTTTATAGCCGGGAGCGGCTCGGGGCAGTGGGGGGCACGGGGTGGTCCTGGCTTGCCACGGGCGGCACGGGGACGTGCGGGGCGGCGTCGTGCTGGGCAGGGGAGGCACGGGGCCGTGTCTGGGGCGTGCAAGGGGTGGAGTGGCGCACGCCGGGGCGGTCGGGCGGCTCGGGAGGATGCTGGTCGGGCGGGGTGGTGGTGGTGCAGTGCATGCACGCAGGGTGCTCGACAGTGGGTCGGCCGGCAGAGCTCCGGCAACTGCGGGAAGGGGAGGGGGTCCTGGTGCGAGGGGTCGAGTTGGGGAGCATCAAGGTGGCAGGGGGCAGCTCCAGGACAAGGTGGGGTGCTGCTTTGCTGCTGGTTTGGGACAAGTTGGCATGGTGGTGGCATGTCCATGCCATGGCTGGTTAGGGCTAGGGTGTAGGGTATGGGTTGCTTGGGGATTGTCCAGAACGTGGATGGGGGTGCTGGGTGAGTGCTGGACATGAGAGAGACAAGATTAGGGCAAGTGTGGGGCTGCCATTTGAATATAGGGTAGGGGCACCATTTTGCACTATTTGCCACTATTAGGCATTTTAATGCAAAGGAAAAAGATGAAGTGCAAGTGTGCAATTGCTGTGGGAATTAAGTATAGGTGTTGGTGATTTTTGGTGCTATGATGGAAATTATTTGACAAGTGCATCATAGCACATTTTGCGATTTGATAAAGTTAAAGAAAGTAATAGAAATGTAAATTTAGATTTTTGAATTTATATTTTGAAGAGGGAAGAAATATTAGAGCAAAGTGGGAGTGAGCACTATGTCACCCCACTGATTTTTGGTTTTTAAAAGAAAATATTAATTTCTCACTTGGAGAAATTTGTTTGTCACTTGTCACCTGATTTTATGTGTTGATGTTTTGATTCTGTCTCTTTTCCTTTCTTCATAATTTTATTTAGCAAACACACACATCAACACACAACAATACTCACATCACAATCATGACCACACAATTCGAACCACATGAATTAATCACATCACCATTTCCATAATTAACAATACTATCTTATAAAAATGATCACACTTAATTATGACAAGATGGTGTTTAAGAAATATCTCAACTCACAACTTAATTGTTTTCAAAAAGGGTTTGAGAAAGAAAATATGTGGGGTAATAAATCTCCCACTAGTGTTGTTTTCAAGTGGGGTGGAAATTCAGAGTTTATAAAATAGGAGTTGCATATACATGCAAAATATCATGGTTGGCAATAGATAGGAGATAACATATAGATCTCCATATTTTTGGGAACACATAATTTTGGAAATACTTTTACTTTCTCAACTAAAGGGTATTTTAGTTGCAGCTGAAATCAAACATCATTGAAATAAACTTTGGCCAAAATAAGATTGGAAAAGATATATGGAATTTACTCTTGTCATAACATGATCACCAAAGTTTAATATGTTTTTATCTTGGTTGGATTCTTGGGTTGATATTTACCAGTCAAACAAGCATATACATCAAGTCACACAAGGTCAAACAGAACAATATACAGAAAAACACAATCAATAGTGAAGTATTTCAAAAAGTTTTTGTTGGTTCTGAATTTTGGGTCTTGTTAAATTCTTATTATAAATTTGGGATGTTACAAATCCTTCCCCCCTTAAAATAAATCTCGTCCCGAGATTTGCCCGGGGTACAGGGGAGTACGAGGGCACGAGTTTTGGGATGGTTAACTTCCGAGGTTGTTGCTTCTTCTGTGAGATCACCAAGTGAGCTATTTACAAATGGATGTTGCAAGGTCGTTCCTTGTCGATACTTTTCTCTGGTGGGTTCAGATCCTAGATGTTAGGGTTGACTTGACGATCTATGCTGATGGATAGTCTTGGTTAGCTGTTTCCAGTTTCTACGAGGCTGAGGTGCAAGGAACTAATTATTACCACGTTCTGGTATACCTATTGCAGGTCTTCCCCCCTTAAAAGGGGTTTTAATCGGTCTTGCTGAAGTTTGCAGTTGGAGTTGACTTGGAGGCATTGTACTTCTTGACGATCTTCGTCTTGTTTGCCACTCCTTGGGGCTTGGGGTTGGTGAAGATATCACTTCGTACTATGTTCTTCTTACGGGGGTCGCAGATGGGGATGCATGGCTTTCAGGTTGCGTCGAGTCTCCGTACTCAACTCCCTCTGGTTTCTAATTAGTAAAAGGAAGTTATAAACGTCTAAGTTCGTCTGGACTGGCTTGGTGGTTGATGTTGTCCACAACAGGTGCTTACGTCGTTTGACTGTCTTGGGTATTCCATTGGTTATTTGTCTTCATGCTTATCCTTCTTTAGCTGAGTAAAAGGAGGAACTTCATTGCTGACTTCCTTGGTTCTTGAGCTTCATGAAGCGTTGGTAAGAATCTTAAAAAGTAGAATTTAGATTATCGAGCTTCCAAAGGAATCTAAAAGTCGGTACAAGGACCCTAAAGGTAGGCGGTTTGGTATATTGTTCGACGAGGGTACCAGGGTCGCGTTCTCATTTAGCCTTAATAAGTTAGAGAAAGAGCTTCATGTCAACGGTCGATGTTCGTGCTTTCTTGAATCCTCCTTCGGTGTGATTGGTCGAGGCCAGTTGAAAAGGATGATTGCTAGATAGGTGACGTTGATGGTGCTTGCTTCTGGGTTTAATGATGCGCAGATGGTCTTCAGTGTTGATCGTCTTTGGCCTTGATGATGGCGATCTTCTCACTACCAACTATATGTGATTCTT
Source organism: Puccinellia tenuiflora (assembly GCA_012064385.1). NCBI lineage: Eukaryota > Viridiplantae > Streptophyta > Magnoliopsida > Poales > Poaceae > Puccinellia > Puccinellia tenuiflora. Next base: position 234,487 of record QRDG01002486.1, on the reverse strand, counting down.
TCTACATTACCTCTCTTTTTGTCAAAACTTGTGGTTAGATAAGGCCAGTTAGTATAGCCACAAACTGGGGTTAGATGTTAATTTAGAATTTGGTAAGTGGGCTCAAAAAGTCACGGCTTAATGGACTTTAGAAAAAGGTTAGTGAAGAATCTTCACACTAGTTGTTTTCCAACAGGTACCTTTGTCTTTCTTGTTTCGACTAGTTGAGCCGGGTTGAACTAGGATTGTTGTTCGGCCGATGACGTCGATGGCGTCCTTTTTCCTGGGGTAACTCCATGTTGACGATCTTTGAAGTTGGTTTCCTTCGGGTTGGTTGGTGGCGATCTCCCTTGGATGAGTCTTGTGCTTGAGGCTTCATATAATCTTCAGAAGATCAGCGGCAGGCTAGGGTTTATTGTCTATTCTACAGGTGGTTTATTGTCGCTTCATCAAGAACGTCTCCTGCAAGCCGACTCGTCTTCAGCCGCCTCCTGGGTTTTAAACAGATTGGCATTGCCCCGTTACCCGGCGAGATGTTCTCATGAAGCCTCATGCCGACATGAGCCTCAGGGGCTACAGTCCGTCGAAACTTACAGCTTTGATGGATAGCTCGGGGGCTGCGTCGAGTCTCATGCCGCCATAATTCATAAGCCGACATGAGCCTCGGAGGCTACAACCATTGGATCTACAATGACGCAAGTTCTGCTGAGCATCGACCCGACTTTTGAGTACTTCGATTCAATGCTCGGGGGCTACAGCCATCGCATTTTCTGAGTCTCATGCCGCCTTACTTCATAAGCCGACATGAGCCTCGGGGGCTGCATCCACCAGGACATGGAAGCTTTTTTCTTCATCCATTCTTTGGAATAAACTCGATTCTGAGACATGCAAATTGACTGTGTTCCCAATGGACAATAAAGCCGGCACCAGCGGGCACAGTTCAATTCTGAAAGCAGACTGGACGCGGTCTACTTCAAAAGCATGAAAATTGGACGAGTTCCACTGGACATAAGCCGGCACGATATAAAATCGATCAGTCCAGACGTCCTGGTCAATCCGTCTTAAATGGTAATTAAAACTATGGTAATTCGGCAGTACATGTCGGATATTTTTCTTTGGCAAAGCTTCAAGTTCTACATCGGTCTAACCAAGACAAGACATCAAAGGCGAAACTACTTCAAGCCCGTCGAAGAAGCCGGCCGCTGGAGAACTCAAAACTTTCCGGGGGCTAATGTCGGGTATATACCCAATAGGGGTATCATCGACATGTACATATTCCAGTATACCAGGGTGGCCCACAGGTGATAAAGCCGGCTGGCTTACCGGGCGGCCCAGTATGCTGAAGCGCAAGGAGAAGGCAAAGCCGGCTAAGGAGGATCCAAGACGAAGGCCCAGTAACCATCTGGCTTGGTGAACAAGACGAAGACAACGAAGCCGTGTTAGTCTACTCCTGTTACTTTAGTCGGTGCACTTTCCTTTTAAGCCCTAGGTCTGGCCGCCTATATAAGCCGGCCTACGGGACGCCTTAGGGCAGAATCTCAGACCCTCAGAACCAAGCCTTCCAGGCTATACACACATCATTGTAATCGGCTCATATTGCCTTACAGTGATTTATAGCAGCACGTTGGATCATACCACCATCGTGTGATCCGAAGCTGGGTAACTGTGTGTAATCCCGTCACCGGAATCCCGCTACGTTCCTGCCCCCACGTCTTCTCTCTACCGTCGGCGTGTATACCTAGCTGGATGACACCCCTATCCCGGCCAGATTCGACAATACCACGACAGGAGTTTTCCCGAAACGTAGGGTAACACACTTAAGGGTTTGACGACGCTAGGAGATCATTCTGGTAGTGTTAGAATTACCGAAAATAGGATAGGAGAGAACCGAAAGAGTTCCGGAGAAATCCGAAAGAGTATCGGAGTGATTCGGAAGGACTTTTGGAGTCACGGGAATTTATATATATATATATTCATATTGGTGGAAATAAATTCGATAATGTATAAATAATTAATTGGAGAATTACATATTTATATATTATAATAAATATATTAAATAATAGATAAATATATTAATTGGAGAATTATATATTTCTCTATTGATTTAATAAAGTTATTTATTAAATTAAAATGTTTAATTTCGAATTATTGGGGCAGCCCACCTAGTTGGGCCACTTCCGGAGGGAGGGGGCCCATTAGGGGGCCGGCCACCCAAAGGGGCCAAAAAGGGAAGGGGCGCATGGGCTAGATGGGGCCCATGGCCACCACGGCTGCCCAAGGGCTGGCCGCACCCCTCCCCCTCCTCCTCTTTTAGTCCCACATGGGGGAGTTAAGGAGGAGGGGATCCCTCTTCCACCTATATATATGGGTGCCACGTGGGGATTTTAATTAAGCCAAAAATTGGAGAAAATCCAATAAATTCCACGACACCTCCCACCACCTCTCCACCTCTCTCGTACCCCGTGGCTCCACGAAGAGCCGCGCATGAGAGGGAAATATTCCCCGCAGCATGCCGTCGCACTGCCGGAATTCCGCCAGAAGATCTACTTCCGCAACCTCGGTGGGATCAGAGGGACCGGGAGTCGTCGTCATACACCGTACGTGTGTGAGTACTCGGAGGTGCCATTGCGGCACCGGTCATCGCGCCAGGATCGTCACGACCTTGAGGTCGGCTACAGTTCGACTACATCATCCACGTTCGCTCTCGAACGTTAAACGCTTTCGGTCTACAAGAGGTTTGTCACCGGAACCGTCCCGTTACCGCATTACTAATAGATAGATCCTGGCATGTTTTGGTGTTGCGTTAGATAGAATTTTTTTGTTTTCCGTCTACGAACACCTTCAATTGCTTCCTTTGCTTTCATCATTGAAGCAATTTGTTCCTTCAATAAGGAAGCTTCAGCCGACCTCCTACATTGGTCCTTCTCCATTTTCCTTCCATCCGGTTTATTCTTGTTTATTCCTCCCTCATCCTCCACATCATCTTCCATGTTAATTAGAGCACCTTTCTTTTGTGGAGCTTCATGATCCCTCAACCTCCACTTCTCGCTAAACTCAAGAATCTTCCAACAATGTTGAAGCATGAAAGGCCGACATTTGGAAGTCGGCATTTGCTTGAATCTTTCTTTGGCAATGGTATCCTATATTTACAAAAGCAAGTAAGTGTATGAGTTCAATTGCCACCTAACTAAAACATAGGAATGGATGGAGGTGTATGAGTTCAATTGCCACCAACAAATGCAAGCACGTGTAAAAAGAACTCACATATTGGTCGATTGTAGTACCGGATGGTGGTGCATTCCTCACTTGCTCCAAACATCCACACCAACGGCTACATGTTTGCTTGATGAAATCACACCGGCCTTGAAGAGACCTCAACGATTGAAGATACGATGTCGGCAAGAGCTTGTGGTACTTGTCCTCGATGCATTGCCAATATCTTGCCCTCGATTGTCATTGCCCACACCGGCATCAAGGCTCACACTCTCCCATGCTTTGATCAACATTGTGTCCTCCATCTCAGTGTAGTTGCCGGACCGCTTATCCGACACCAGTGCTTGGCTTTTCTCGAAGACATCTTCCCCAATTTCTTGAACGTCTTCGTCATCGTCTACGACATTGTCTTCTTCTTCGTCGTACACATCGAATTCATCGAGTGGACCACTCATGAGATCGACCGAGTTTTCATCCAACATTTGAGAGTACGTTGCATGCACGGGATAGCTACACAAGGAAATTATGCGAATTTCTTAGCTTCGGACCACAGAAATGATGAGTGCACAGAAGAAAGAAAAGAAATTCACCTATCCGGAATTTCATCAAACACGTTCGACGCGACGGATGGGGCGGCCGATCGACGGGGGGCTGGTCCTCGGGCCGACACCGCCTTGGCCTTCTTCGGTGCCTTCGTCTTGCTCGTGTGCATCTTCGGCTTCACATAGCGCTGCCCCGGAAGCCCCGACCGCGGCCGTGGCGGCCGGCATGGGGTAGCCCTGTGCGAAACGAGGAGGAGGATTGGAGGCGGGAGGAGATCGGGTGCCGCCTACGCCGAGCCGCTTCCGCTTCATGCTGGGGGCAGTCGAACTTGGTGCGGCTACAGGGGGGCGGCCGCCAGAGGCGCGGTAGGTCGCGGTTGCGGGCACGGCTGGGCGACGGCGCCGACGTGCGGGAAGCCGGCCAGAGGCTGCGGCGGATCCATGGCGCGCTGAGGTCCGAATGGTGGAGCGGGGGCCGTGCGAGGGTCGCAGCGGGGAGATCCGCGGCGGCGCGGTCGGGGTCGTATCAGTGGCGCGGGGTGATACTTTCGGGTGGGTGGGATTCGCGCCAACAGTCCGAGGTGCGGGAAAACTTGACGCCGAAACAGAACAAGTTGGGTACGGAAAAAAAATTCCGACAGGGGGCTTATGCGGGGTTTGGTCTGTCCGAATTTTCGCACCGTACCCGAAAAAAACAGTTATTTTCCCGGCCGGGACCTTTTATTCGGATTGCTAGAGATGCTCTAATACTGCAAAATGCCATCGTACCGGTTTGCATCTTTCCCCAAATTCCGTCCATCCGTCGCCCCATGTGCCGCAGCCCGTCGACTTAGGCTGGTGCCAGTGGGGGCGATAGCGCGGGCGGTACTGCCCGGCGCCGGGCGAGAGAGAGGCGAGAGGGAGGCGAGACGGTAGCGGCGGGCGACGGATCCGTCGCCCGGCGGTAGCGGGCGCTACCACCCCACTACAGCCCGCATTGGCACCATGGCGCGGACGAGAGGGAGGTGAGAGGCGGGCGAGAGCGGGGCGACGCGCTGGCGGCTGCAGGCGAGAGGGAGGCGAGAGGCGGGCGTGAGAGGCTGACGTGTGGGTCCGCCTGGAAGAAAAGGGAAAAAGAATTAAAAGGTGAAGGGAAAAAAGGGAAGAAAAAAGGTGACGTGGCTATAACCTGGGACTACAGCCCATGCACTGGCACCGTGAGGTGAGAGTGGGGTGAGAGTGGGGTAAAAGCTGATGTGGCGGGGCGATAGTGAGGCGGTGCACTGGCACCAGCCTTAACCAGCACAGCACTCCGGCAGCGTGGCGCCGCAGGAACCACGGCCGCCCTGCCGCACTTCTCCTCTCTGGCTAGGCATGGCCCCACGACCACCCATACCCCTCCGCCCCGTCGCCCTCCCTCCCGGCGCACCGCAAACCCCCGCGGCCTATCATCTGTAGGGGTACGGGCCCCGACTCAACTGAACAGGAGAACAGGGCACGCCTCCACCTCGAGTTCCGGCGTACAGTGCAGGTTGTCGCCATGGCCCTCCGCCCTCAGATCTGAGAGAGTTTGGTGTGAGTCGAGGTGCCCCTGCTATTCCTCGGCAAGGAGACGACCGACTCGTCCATGGCAGGGTCACTGTGGTCACTGTCCTGGGACGGTTCTTCCTCGTGGTCGCAGCCCTGGGTGGATCCTCTTAGATGTGCTTCCCATGGCGGGAGAGATGCTGCATGTCGGTAGGGTCGACCTGATGCTGCCGCCGCGCTGTGACACTCTGCCCGGACACCGTACCTCCCTCTGCGACAGTCGACTTTGACATCCATGCGGGATGCTGCAGAGCAGCGACGGTCGCACCGTTTCCTCTGTACTCGACCAAGGTGGCTAGGACCGTAGGACGGAGGCTTCGGGATGGGTCCTTGGATTTTTTCAATGCCGGTGAGTGCACACAAGGTGCTCGGTGCAATGCCTGGCATGGTCTCAAGACAGCTCTGAGTACACCTGGGATTCCTGCGACGTTGGAGATGGAGAGGTCATTCCAGCGTGTGATTTGCTGGTTTGGGGAAGGAAGATTGCGCGAGGTGCACTGCCGGGGCTGACGGGGACGCGCAGGCACCGGCGTCGGCATCACTTCCGACACATCCATCTGCATTATGTACAGCCTTGGTTTGCCTCCCGTGCGGCCGCCGACGCACATGCCAACAAGAAGGTTAAACCAACCGGAGCAGAGTCTGATTCATAGTTTCAGTTAGATCTTTCAGCTGACCTCGGAGCTTGTTTCTTTTATGCAACTGAGCACACTAGGTGCATGAGAGTGGGTGGATGCAACGAGTGAAGAGCACTCGCAGAACGCGGCGTTTATGACAGCCTGCCGGCTAAATTATTCACATATTGGGTTCCATGGAGGCACTAGAAAACTAGCCGAGGCGTTTGTGACAACCTGCCGGCTAAATTATACACATATTGGGTTCCATGGAGGCACTAGAAAACTAGCCGAGAATTTCTAAAGATCATTCAGAGAAGAAAAAAATAGTTTCAGACAACCAGTCCTGTGCAGATGGATGCCATGTTCGCGCGGATGAATGTCTGGTACTTAGTAAAAATTTAAGTTAAAGATAGAACTTTTATGGTTCTCTATAAATCATATGATTTCGTGATTGCACATAGTACTATAAGTTTCCTAGCCACAATATATACCAGGTTTACATTCATGTGCAGCCCATAATTCTGAAACTCCACCAGTATTGACGATTATGTCGCCCGACACTATTCGGAGGAGCTCAGAGGTAGACATCTCAAAAGACCACATCCCGGTGGTGTTCGAGGTGTCCACACAATTGGATCGACTCTGAAGACTGCACAATCGGTGGTGATGATTCATTTGGACCAGGAAGAGGAGAATGCGCTATTGCACGCTTAATCCTCGACATATCGTTGGACACTTTGCATTTTCACAGATGATAAGTGAGTAAAGTAATCAGATTTTTTTTGCAGAATTAAATTAAATACTCTTGGTGGACATCGTCTAAGCAAGGTTCACTTGGATCCTGATATAGCTTTGGTGTTTGATGCAATGGGAGACTTGAGAACCATGATCTGTAGTTTTGTACCTATCCAGATGTTGTAGGGGAAGCGGTTGTTGGTGGAACAAATAGTAGCTACGTGTCAGCTCCGCGCTGCCGACACCATGGTGCAACTATACCAGTAGCAACACACATGCATTTTTGGTAGTAAAGAGATAAATAGCTTAGTTAAGCCTTGTTTACTCCTGGGGTATTTCCACCCCTAGGAGGTTTGGGGATGTGCATATAGAACGATCAGTTCGCAAGCAATTATGAGATATTATTTCGAATGGCAAGACAAATAAACATAGAAACATTAGCTCGATGTCATGCAAATTTCTGGTCAGTGGACAAATAAATCTGAATGGAGTTTAAAAATCCACTTGCACCGAGCTTACACGTATCCTACGAGAAAGACATCAAGTTATCCAATTAAAACATTATTACAACTAGATCATAGGAAGATTTACAATTACAAAGTCTTGATCAAATTCTGAAAGACTGCATTGCCTCGACAACAACACAAAGAGTAGCCCTCAACCTTCCTTGCCTTGCCCTCGGAGTTCATCTTGCAAAGATGGAGAGGGAATCACATAAGATTGTAAAAAGGGAATTCTTGACAAGTTATAAACAAACTACTCCTTCCGATCCATAAAGTTTGTACTAAGTTAGTACAAACTTTGTACTAAGTGTGCGGCAGTTTTTATGGATCGGAGGGAGTAGTTCTTTCTTTACATATACTACATAGTGAAACAACAACAACACATATTATCACCATAATTAGCACTGTTGTGTAATACTCAAAATTATATATGTTCTAGATGAAACTGACTATACAGGTTTGGGATAGTAAACGGCCTGGCGGGGATGTTTGGGGCTGGGCCGGGAATGTCCCTTCTGAACCCGGGCAAAACCGGACAAGTAAACAAGGCCTCAGGAGTGTTGGGCTTGTTGATCAGGCCCGCCTGTTATCACTGTTCAATTTTAACAAAGGCGGCTCCAAAAATAAATCAGTTCTGAAAAGGAAAAAAGAAAAGGGGAAACTTGGAGTTCCGGGTTCCGGCTTCTCGCATTCCGATTTACAGGCCTTCTGTCCTCCGTAGCTTCCCCTTCCCACCTACGACTCCGACCAAACCCCCATGGCGGCGAATGGTTCGCGAATCTACAAGCGGTTACTGGGGCTTGATCCGTTGGGAGACGCCGGGTCGCTACCTCGCTCCGGCGTTCGCCGCGGCGCCAACGGCGCAAACGATGGCCTGCCCAGCACCCACCCCGTCCATCCTTCCGCCGCCGCCACCTCGGCTGCGTCCTCCGTGCCGGAATCCGCGGCCGACACGCCAGCACCTGCGGCCAGCGCTCGGGGTCCCGTGACTCCCGTCGCCTCCACCGCCGCTACGTCCGACCCGGTCGAGGCCGCCACCTCGCCTGCTTCCTCCACGGCTAAGGCGACATCCTCGGCCAAGGTGAAGGAATTCGAGGTCACAGATCATGCTTGTGTGGATTCAACGGCCTGGACGGACAATGCTGGGGGCGCACAGAACCAGGAGTCTGATTCCAGCGCGCTCACCAAGCTCACGGTATGGAGTCGCTACGTACAGCTCTATAACTGTTAGGGTTTCATGCCATAAACTAACCATTCCTGTGAAACCTGAATTGGTCATTGCTCTTCTTGAAGAAGATATCACTTTAGTGCTGATTGGAGAAACCTCAGATGCTACTCACTAATAACTGCGTCTTCCACATAATAAGGATGCCACTTATTGCGAATGACATTGGTTTTCTGTACTCACATTGGGATGAAGGTGTGGTTAATAAGTCCAAAGATGTTAAACAGTTGAAAACTTCATTTTGTTAACTGAAGAATTAGTGCCATAACCTGAAACATTTCTCCCTAGTAACTGTTTTATGCATAAGGAATCTGACTATCTTAACTGAATAATTACTACAACTAACCATACGATCAGGTGTAGGATCAGAGTTCTTCCCAACACTATTATGGATGCTGACCTCATTACATCGATGATATTTGTCGTGGATTTGTAGTTTCAGTTATGTTCGATGGACGTTCACACCATAGTTGTTTTCAGGCAGAACTGTTTGTGAAGGCTTTATGCCTTTTAACTTGATTTAGATATACAGGAAGCATGAGATGTTTTTGATGGTTTGTACTACTTACAGGCTCAAACGACTGCTGAATGCAGTATGCAAAAACCAGATCTTCAGATGATTGGTAATTCAGAAAGTGGACCTTTCCTGACACAACTCCAAGGTTAATTGCTGCATTCGCCCATATTGTTTTTTACTATATGTCTTTTCTTTAATATTTTTAACTGTCAGTTGAGGTAAACCTGCAATTACATTTGCTTTGGTAAATTAAGATTTCTTGTATGTGCTATCAACATGTAATTATATATTATCAGGTATTTGGAATCAGGGAGGCACCTGTTACTTAAACTCAATTCTTCAAACACTGTTCCATTTGCCTTTGTTTAGAGAGGTGCACAAACTGCAACTTTTGTATTTTATTCTTTTCTCCTTAATCCATTTGAATGGTGCTAAGCACAGAAGAATTGCACAGATCATATGTCAGACCGAAGACATCCCTCAAGGGAGTGCTGCTTCTGCTCTTGAGGCATTGTTCTACCAGATGAAGTATAGCAATGAACCTGCACGCACACATGAACTCACAACATTCTTGGGATGGAGTGCCAACAGCCACGAGGATGTGGTGGAAAAATTCGAGAAACTTCTGCATGAACTAATCATGGTGTGGCTTTTAAACTCCTTATTTACATTTTTGTTTGTGTATTCTTGCAACTTTGAGGCTTTGCTGAATTCTAACTTAGTGTGTTGATCCCAAGATTCCCTGTTTGAAGAATGCAGTTGAAGATTTTTTTGGAGGATCAATAATACAAACAATTACTTGTATAAAAACCGAACAGACATTTTATGGCAAGTAGCGTTCTAATTCAACCCTTTACATTTCAGAAATCCAATTATCTTATTTAACTCATTTGGAACATATCTTAATTCAGTGCTTAGGCTGAAAGTGGAAGGGTGTAAAAGCGTCCAGGCATCATTTGAAGAAATGGTGAGGGAAGAGAAAATGGGGAGTAATGCACTGTACAATGAAGACACAAATCATTTCCAGGTTATTTGGAGCTTCTCATATATGAACCTGACATAATGAGTAGAACACAAGTAAAATAGAATCAATAGAATTATACCACTGTTTAGAGCTTCTCATAAGGAAATCTATTATTCTCTTATCTCAGGAAATACCATTATTTGGTCGTCTCCCACCAATCTTAGTACTTCAACTGGGTCGATTTAACGGTATAACAAGCAAAGAAAAGGTTTGTCTCAGTTGGCATTTTTTTCTTCCAAAAACCATGTACACTCACATAAATTTATTTGAGCAGAACATGAACTTTCTGTTTTATCAGCTCAATGACCGTTATGAATTCCCCTCGGAATCTATACCTCTTATAAATCAAAACCCCACTAAGTGCATTTATGATTTTTCTATCTCAACATGCAAGCTATCCACATCATCCATTCTATTAGCCAATCAATTATCCATGTCATACTCACTAATATTATTAATCTCTACATACAAACTCCACATCATATTATATTTCTAACCACTTATTTGCCCACATTAATATTTTTTTAATACATAGATATTTCATGTCGAATAAATTCAGTATGTCGACTATGGCAAATTTAATTTAGCATATTCCTTAAGAAAATTTAATATATCATATTTTTATACTCTTTTATTTTCATAATATACTTTCTAAAGGGTCCCCGCTGCAACGCGCGGGGAATATTTCTGGTTGGATTTGAATATTCATGGTCTTTCTGTTGGCTCGGAGAAGGACATAAGTAAAATATATACCCTCCACAGGTTTGTGAGCTATTGTAAATTATTTCTTGTGCTGTCTGGTATCTTATTTCTGTCACCTATTCGTCCAATTTCCTTTCCTATATATGGACAATACGTGCAATGCATGTTGTGAAAACTCATCCATCACTAAGATTTGTTGGTTCATAATATTCTAAATAAAATATTTCTCTCAAACTTAATTGTTTTCTAGAATACCATTTAAGTTTGGAATTTCCAAAGATCTTTTTGTCTAAGGATCATGTCTGAACAGATCAAAACCTTTTACGCGTAAGAATCATTTAGAGTGGTTCTCACAGATGTTTGGTATTGTTGTTGCAGTGTGCATACTCACACCGGTGGCACTCGTCGTGGCCACAATTTTGTATTTATTCGCCCTTCTCTTTTAAATGGCTGGTAACTTCTTAACCCAGATTTCCTTCTTTCAAATACAATGAGCATGGCATAACCAGAAGTTAATTCTTAGGTTCAAATTTGATGACCACATTGTTACCACTTACCAGTGCAACCGAAAATATGGCTCTACATGAACAATATGGGGGTCAGGAGGTAAGCTATATCAAAGATGTTGAATTACCTTACAAACAAAGGATAGACTTCATGACTGCAATATTTAGCTGTTAAATTATTTTTCTACAGGGACCGAGCGCATATATGCTTGTATATATTCGAAAAACTGAAAAGGAGAAAATTATGTGTAAGGCCAAGTATCAAGATCCAGAAAGTCTTGTGTCGAACAATGCAAGCACAGTGCCATGTCATATAAACATAAATGTTGGGCATCTTGTGGATGAATCTAAGGAGCAAGCACCACAAGCAAAACTAGGTAATACATAACTAATGCATTTTTAATTATAAATTATTATTTTTCTTGCTGATTATTGTTCCGGATAGAAATTTCTGGATTGGCGGAGTCTTTGGACTTCCACCACTCTACTATATATAGCTGAATTTAGGCAAATTTAACGAATCATAAATGGTTCACTCTGAGATGATTAACTTCATCAACCACTGGAATTTGCTGCTCTCCCTGCAATTGGACCTCACTAGTTGCTCGAGCTTCTTATTGTGCATGTTGCAATAGCTCCTCGTGTACACCTTCAAAATTTCTTCCTCATTTTGCTTTTTCCATCTGTCTCCACTTGTTGGTTGTCTCCTCGTATAAACCCTTAAATTTTGTTCCTCATTTGGCTTTCTCCATCTCTCTTCACTCATAGGACATGGAATTGAACCAACAACTCTTTATGGTTCATCTTCCTTTGTCCACGACAATTCACACTCCACTCTCGACTAGCACCACTTGTGATAGAACAGTCAAAGTTAAATAACAAGATCCATTTTCTCTCCATAGAATGGCTCAAACTCTCTAAATGTCATATCCATACTCACAATTGTTCTCCTTTCACTAGGACTCCAACACTTGTAGCCTTTTGTCCGGATGGGTATCCAGGGAAGATGCACTTCAAAACACGTGGATCTAACTCAAACAAAGCACATACATCTAAACACCTTTGGCGGAACAGTGAAATCATTATTTGCCATAGATCATTTCATATGGAGTCTTCATCCCAAGCACCCTTCATGGCATCTGATGATGAGATAAGTAGCAGTCATAACCGCTTCACTCCATAAGAATTAGGCACATTCATAGTAAACATAAGTGATTGAGCTACCTCTAGCAGATGCTGATTCTTCCTCCCAACTGCTCCATTGAAGTATCCCTTTTTCTGAAAGATAATTGTTAAATTCATGGTTCACATACTCTGTCCCATTATCAGTCTTGATACTTTGAATACTAATTTTGAAATGATTTTGGATATATGCATAGAAGTCTCTGAAGCATGTAAGAACCTCACTTTTTTGTTTCATGAGATATATCCAAGTCATCCAAGAATAAGAGTCAATAAAGGTGATAAATACTTCACTCCACTAATAGAGACCACAAGAGACGTCCAGACATCAGAGTGAATAAACACAAATGGTGATGTGCTCCGAAGTCCACGACTCACATATGATGTTCGTGTGTGCTTTCCATACTCACAAGCACCATACACAAGTTTTCCTTTATCCACGTTCTTCATTTCTTCGGGGAATATCTTACTCATAGTATCAAAGGACATATGGCCCAGTCGAACCTTTGCTTCATAATCACTAGCAACAACTGTCGGAGCAGTGCATAATGCATCATCTGCTTCCCAGCTATCCAAGTACCATAGTTCCTTATGCCTCATACCAACTCCAAGTCTCCTTCCGGTTGTCCTCTCCTTGATTATACAGCTGTATCGGTCATCAATGATTCGACAATCAATATCATCAACCAAGGAGCTCATAGACTGCAAGCTAACCTAATGATGGAGCATATAATCCTGAAGACATAATAGATGGAGTGCATTTCACCGTGCCGACCCCTTTGATAGGCTGATAAGTTCCACCCGCGGTTTGGATGGTCTCTTTATGCATTGGTGGATGTGCAGCATATGATGCAAACTCACTCCACCAACCCGTGACATGTGCCGATGCTCCGGAATCTAGTATCCATTTTGAGCAAAAAGTTTCATTTAAACAAGAAGTATGATATGTGGTACCCTTTTTAATTTCAGCAAGACCGACAGAATTGCCAAGAATTTTCGTTTTCCCACTTTGTACGACCCATTCTGGACTCCTCTTTGATAGTCTCATTTTTTACAAATCTTTGGTTGAGATTTCAAGCACCTCGCTTGATCCGTTTGCCGTCAATATCAGTTTGTTCTTGTTTTTCGCCTTCAACAATTCAGCACCTCGCTTGTTCTTGTTTTTCGCCTTCAACCATAACTGATTTATGTAACTTATCTTGATATTTACATTTTATGACAGATGGAATTTCAAAGTTTCTACTGCCTCGATATGATAAGTTCTTATCATATGTTGAGTGTTGCTTGTCCAGTGAATATGTTTACTCCGTCCGCGTGTTCCTAAATCACTACTTGGACTTTGGTTTGCTGGTTAATAACCTGCTGGCTTATAGCGGATTTCACATCGTACTTCTTGGCTTGGATTTGCTAATCGAGCAGAGGCTTAAAGACAAAATATTTATCAGTCTGTGGGAAGGCTTATGCTGGCTTATTGCTGTTACTTTGCATATATGGATCATTCGCTGGATTAACAATAGGTCACATAAGATTGAGACGGTCCCTGATACGAGTGACAGCCCCATCCACCAGCTGGAGGCCATGCTTGACCCAGAGCTAAGTGTTGGAAAGATTGCCAACCCTATCACGTATATTAAGGAATTCAGAATAAAGATAAAAAATCTTCTAGTTGCTATCAAGAAGGAGGAGAGATTTGAGAATTTCATGCTTTTGCTGCTCACTGTAACAAGGTGGGTATTTGCGGTCCTCAAAGAGATTATTTCCGAGAAGATTGGTAGAGATTTCCTGGGTCAACTGTTAGCTCATTTTGGGGCGATGACTATTGAGCTCGTCGGATCATTTGCTGCATACAGATGCATCCATAAGAAAAGTGGTGCATGGTTTAGCTTGGAGTGGCTGTTATAAGGTATTCCCTTGATTGCAACTCTTTTTTATTTTTTTGGCAATGTACGTGATCTGATATGATAGATGTTATAACTACTAGTTCAATCAATTATTCCAAAGGTGTTGTTCTCGACTAATTGATGATCTTTTCATTGTATGATCCAGATCTCCACTGTGTTATCTAACTGATTTTGTATGCAGGTTACAAAAGTGAGCACCAAGCATAGTTTTCAATCAGGCGTGAGGCTCTTACAAATGCACAACCACACAACCTGAATTTTGTGCGAGCTTGTGAAGTCTTCATATTCAATGACCTTGTCGAGACACTTTCAGTGCTTGAGTGTGTGTGTCTAGATTTTGTTGATTGTATAATGTCATGAGTTAGGTACTCAGGAAACCATTACTCATGTTCTGTAATCGTGTGAGGTGGAAAAATCACTGAAGGTGTTATCTTTTGTGCACTGAATCGTTAAGCATGTTCTGACCCTCTGTTTGACCTGTACCTTGCAAATTCTGCACACGAAATGCAATTGAGTGCTTGCAAATTTGTTTCTAAAATATTTCTACTAATGTATTCACTATGATGGGCTGAATGGCTACCCCAGTTCTGTGGAAGTGCAGTCTAATTTTAGCTGATGTGCTGCCAAAATTTGCAGCCAAATTATGTATAAATTGCAGCTTGAACATGCAGCCAAATTCTGCAAACATCGCTTTATCAATTCAACCCTTAATTACATTCATTATCTTGAAATGTCAACACAAGGATGGATGCCAGATGGCATACAAATTTTATCATCACGCTTGTAAGTGTGAACTCTTCCGCGGCCAGATGGTCGGTCGGCAGGCTGAAGCGCCAAGCGCCAGGTCGCGGGTTCGAGTAGACAAGCCGGGGTGGCGTCTCCCCCCTCGGTCTTGTTGTTTTTTTTATCACACTTGTAAGTTCTTTCAAACCAAGGTTAGGCTTAATTATGCTCGCTAAATGCTAAAGCTGTTCACTACAAAACTAACTCTATGAGCTATGGCTACATTTGAATAACACAATCTACGTTTGAGCCTCTTCCATTCGGGATATGACGGCTATAACAGAAAGTTTTCAGATTTTCACTGGATATGTTGCCAATACATAATTGCCACTAAAACTTACATCAGGTGGGCACTCAGAGACACTATGCCGAAAGCTGTCTTCTATCCCTCTTGGCAAACACTTGGCATATGATTGGGGGTTCAGACCACATTTCTCAAACAACCATACGATGCCATCCATTTGAATATCGCCGAGTGAACAGGAGGCATTACAGCGAACATCAACAGTCCATACATTGCATCTTCTTAAATAGCAAGACCGGATTGAAATCATCAGCCTTCTCATACATTTCCACATTACTTACTTGAGATTTTATCAAACATCTTTCTGTATTCCCTAAATCCACACACTTGGTATACATTGGCACTACTTTCTGACAAGAACACTGTCATCTCAGCAGCTGTTCTCCGCCTTCGCACACCCATGTGGATGCCATCCGTAAACACACTACTCCCTCTCCCTCAGCCGCAGGCATGGGAGCACCATCCTCATCAAGCGTCTCCGAGGAGATGATGCCATTGTTGGGTGTGTAGCAGAATTCAGCAACAGGGGGGCGTTGATGGGATAAGGAGTTGGTGGACACATCAGCCCGATGGACCAGTATTGTGTGGCGTCTAGCATGGCTATGGTATACCAATGCTGCGGCTGCCATGGTAATGCAGGCGACATCCCGGTGTTTGTGCATTCCGTCAAGCAGGTGGAGAGTGAGGACGGCACCACAAATCCACCAGCACCAATTACAGCAGGAGAAGGTGACCATGCAGGGCAAGGAGGTGGGCAAAGGGATGGCGTCAGCAACTTGGCGTGGTAATGGCACTGACAGATTGTGAGGGAGGCAGGCGCCGGTGATGCTCTGTCGCCTTGCGTGGATTAGCCGCTGCAGACGCGGCGACGGTAACGGTTCTGAATTTTCGACGGCGACCCAGAAAAGCAGCGGCCGCACGCGTAGGAGGAGGAGGAGGAGGCGGCGCCGCGGCGGCATGGTCGTGTGACAGGGAGCGGGAAGCAGAGAGGCCAATACTGAAAGAGGAGAAAACGTCGGGCCGGAGACAGAGGAAGGGGGTGGGGGGACGTGGCAGGCAATTTGGTGGAGAAGTCCACGTACGTACTCCGTATATTTTACTCCGAGACCTGTAGATTCGATGGAAATTGGGTTAATCCCAGTTGGAAAAAGTCAAAAGTTTATCACCCTTGCTGCAATAAATCTGCATGAAGGTCCGTGAGAAACGGGAGACATCGGGAAACGTTCGCGCTCTCGATCTATGCCCAGTCCTCCCTCGATCAGGGAGTTTTGCTGGACTGAACGAGCACCTCCAGGCTCCAGATTGTTCAGGTTTTCATCACTTCCGGTCAGCCAAATTAATAGAGAAGCAATACAGTTGGTAGCAATACATTTAGACCTTGTTTATGTTGGAGTAATGAACGACCGTATTCCAAGTGGGCACTAAGGCCAGTACATATATATGTGACCTATACACATCTAACACCCCCCTCAAACTCATGGTGGTTCAACAACACTGAGTTTGGAGAGAAATAACCCATGTTGCGCTCGAGTTTGTGCCTTTGTGAAGAAATCCGTCAACTGTAGCTCTGAGGGCACATAGTGAAGAGCGAGAGTCTGAGCCTGCACAGCAGCCCGCACAAAGGAGGCATCCACACCGATGTGCTTGGTGAGCTCATGCTTCACCGGGTCACGCGCAATGCTGATAGCATCTGTACTGTCAGACAATAGAGGAGTCGGTGCAGTAGCAGAAACACCAAAATCCTCTAGTAACTATCGTAGCCATGTCACCTCAGCCGTCAACATAGTCATTGCTCGCAACTCAGCCTCTGCACTCGAGCGGGAAACTGAAGTTTGTTTCTTTGTCTTCCAGGCAATGAGAGAGCCTCCAAGAAAAACACAGTAGGCAGACAGCGAGCGGCGATCAGAAGGATCACTAGCCCACGTAGCATCAGAGTAGGCCTGAAGCTGGAGAGAGCTGGAGCGGGGAAAGAAAAGACGGTGAGAGATTGTGCCACGAAGATATCGTAGAACACGGAGGAGGTGACTATAGTGGACAGAGGTGGGAGCGGACACAAACTGACTCAGAATATGGACAGGATATGATATATCTGGACGAGTGACAGCGAGATAGACAAGGCTCCCAACGAGGTGGCGATAGCGTGTGGGATCACTGAGGAGATCACCATCAGTAGCACGAAGCTGAACATTGAGCTCCATAGGAGTCAAAGCAGTGCGCTCATCACCAAGTGCTGCACGAGCAAGAAGATCCTGAATATATTTTTCTTGAGAGATGAAGAAGCCATCCGAGGTGGAAGAAACCTCAATCCCTAGAAAATAGCGAAGTGGACCAAGATCAGTCATCAGGAACTGCTCGCGGAGGCGGGCCTTAACAAAGGCAATGTACTCAGAGTCGTCGCCAGTGATGATCATGTCATCAACATATAGAAGGAGAAGAGTCCGACCACGAGGAGAGGTGTGGACAAACAACGCCGGGTCATGGTCGCTGGGCGAGAAACCAGCAGCAGTAACGACAGAGGCGAAACGCTCAAACCAGGCGCGAGGGGCTTGTTTAAGGCCATAGAGGGAGCGCCGAAGGCGACAGACCATACCATCAGGAACAGAGTACCCCGGTGGTGGCTGCATATAAACCTCCTCACGCAGCTCACCATTGAGGAAAGCGTTCTGAACGTCAAGCTGAGACACAGACCAATGACGAACAGAAGCCACAGCGAGGAGAGTGCGGACGGTGGTCATGTGGGCCACAGGAGCGAATGTCTCATCGTAATCACGTCCCTGCTCCTGTTGAAAGCCACGAGCCACAAGGCGAGCTTTGTAACGCTCAAGGGAACCATCGGAGCGAGTCTTAATCTTATAGACCCACTTGCACGTGATGGGACGAACACCAGGAGGAGGGGAAACCAGATCCCACGTGCCGGTGCGCTCAAGCGCAGCAATTTCCTCGGCCATCGCGAGCTGCCACTCAGACTGAGCCATGGCATCCCGATAGGAAGTGGGCTCAGCAATGGCAGAAAGACCGTACTGAGAAAGAGAGTAGCGAGGAGGAGGTCGTAAGGAAGGCCGAGCATGGAGGTTATGAACCGGCGTAGACGGGGAAGGAGGAGCTCCGGAAGTAGAGGGTATGCCAGAGGAATCATCCACAGCACGAGGACGACGAGTGTAGTGGAGAGGAAAGGGGGAAAGGGGAGAATGCACCGGAGAGGATGTTGGAGAGGTAGGTGACGAGGAAGGAGAGGAGGAAGGTGGGGAGGGTGGCGTCGGTGGCGTGTCAGGAAGAGTGGGACTCATCGGAGGGGGTGGTGGAGGAGGAACACGAGGCACAGAGGAAGAAGTATCCTTTGAGTGAGTCTGTATCTGAACGTCCCTTTGACCTTGTTCACTCTGATGTATGGGGTCCTGCTCCCTTTGATTCGAAAGGGGGGCATCGCTACTATGTTCTCTTTATTGATGATTACTCTCGTTACACTTGGCTCTATTTTCTAAAATCTCGTGGCGAGGTTCTCTCCACATATAAGCGATTTGCTACCATGGTTCACACCCAGTTTTCCACGCCCATTCGTGTTTTTCGTGCTGACTCGGCTGGTGAGTATATCTCCCAGATGTTGCGTGGTTTCCTTGCCGAGCAGGGTACTCTTGCCCAATTCTCTTGCCCTGGCGCCCATGCTCAGAATGGTGTCGCTGAGCGTAAGCATCGCCATCTCCTTGAGACGGCTCGTGCGATGATGATCGCCGCCTCTCTTCCACCTCACTTTTGGGCTGAGGCCATCTCTGCATCCACCTATCTCATCAACATTCAGCCGTCGGCTGCTTTGCAGAGTGGCATACCTATGGAGCGTCTCTCTGGTCGTTCTCCTGACTATTTAGCTCTTCGTTCGTTTGGGTGCGTGTGCTATATTCTTCTTGCCCCGCGCGAACGCACCAAATTGACCGCTCAGTCGGTTGAATGTGTCTTCCTTGGCTATAGTGATGAGCACAAGGGTTATCGGTGTTGGGATCCTGTTGCTCGCCGGCTACGTATTTCGCGTGATGTGACTTTTGATGAGTCTCGTTCATACTACCCGCGTCCTTCCTCCTCGACCGTTTCCGTGGAGGATCTCTCTTTTCTCCTCCTTCCTGATACTTCTTGCTCTGATACCATGTTGGAGTAATGAACGACCGTATTCCAAGTGGGCACTAAGGCCAGTACATATATATGTGACCTATACACATCTAACAGTTTATACTTCTAAAGTATTTGAAGTGTATTGTAGGGGATTCGAGGGGAGTACTAGTAAACAAGGCTTTATGGAGTAACTAGAATAATGGAGCTAGAAAAAGGGCCTAACAAAAATTTTAGACCTAATTCTTTAACATAATAAAGAAGGTATGACAATGTCCTTTTCAATATGTTTAAGAGGGTCTATCCAGTAAATACACCTTTGAAAGGAAAACATTAATCAGCTCATTGTAACTCCTTTTTCACGTCATAGCACTCTTTATGGATCACTGTTGTTCGATGTAAGGTGGGGGCGCCCCTTTGAGGAAAGAGATCAACATTGTCAAGGCTCTCTCGGGCTGGAAGGATGGAACCATATGGCCAGCTCCTCTCACAGAGAGAAATGTGAATCCACCGGCGTACTGCTGAACATATCCTCCCACCTACAAATGCAACCAGTGAAACCATTAGCTAGTTCATTTCGTGGTAAACAATCATGTATGAAGATGAATATTCTAGTTTGGGAGATTGGACTTAATTACCTCCTTCTTCGCGGTCCATGGGCGCCAAGGAGTGGTGACAGGGAGGGCAAGATCTTGGATAGTATACCTTGTCCCCGCAAGGGGACACACGGAATCAAAATCACCACTGCAAAAATTTAGGCAAGTTCATTTTTTACTCCAACATAAAGTTTGTGAGAATATTCAGTCATGATATGTTACCTGAATATCCAAACAGGAAGCTTGCTCTCAATTAAAAATTTGATGGTTGGGAGCATAGACATTGGCGCATCTTTCCAGTGCAAGTTCCTGCGAAATTCCATTAGGATTGTATGTGTGGCTGAAAAATAAGATGAACCGGTAACAAATTTGTGCTACTACATTGGTGTTCAAATGATTTCATGGATCTTACGTGCAGCCTTGCCACTCTGTTGCTCTAGCGTGGAAAGCTTTCTGCACTGCCGGATCATTCAGGTAGGCGTATGTAGGATAGTCACTGCATGGATCATACCCTGGAAGCTGGAATTTGAAGAAGAAATGGTTAGCAATTGAGAAAACGGACTAATTTCCCCCAAAAAGAATCATCGCCTGTCAAAAAACAAAATAAAAAAATATGTAGTTGTCTTACATTGCCACTCGGGTAATACGTTCCATTAGGACCCTCAAGGCAAACAGGAGCATATATGTTGTAGGCATCAATACTACCTTCGTGGAACACATCTAAAGCGCTGTTGCATGCTGCCTCTAAAGAGGGTGTGTCCACGGCGCTGTCGAAATTGCAGTTCTTGGTGACATTGGCGTAGACCTCGTCAGACATCACCGCATGGGTCCAAAAGAAGTCGACTCTCCCCTTAATATTCCTGTTGTCGTCAAGATAGGGATTGCCAACCTTCAAGACAAAAGGAGACTCGATCGTCAGTATTATCGCTTTTTTTCAACCATATTTCCTTATCACTAAAACTTGTAAATATGGCGTACCAGGACGCCTTGCAGGTTCACGATGGTTCTGTTGTTGTAGTTGTTGTGGAGGAGGATGGTGGCGGCAAGCTCCGGAACGTAGTGGCCGGCGAAGCTCTCTCCGGAGATGTAGAATGCACGGCCCTTGTACTCTGGGAACCTCTCCAGCCATTTCACCAGAAAAACATACGCATCATCAGCCGTTCTCTCGTCTCCGCTGAGATCGTAGTCTGAGGACGTGTTCGAGTAGGAGAACCCAACACCGGCGGGCGACTCCAGGAAGAGCATGTTAGCCACTGCCATAATTTTTAATTTGCAAGCAAACTGTTAGAGTTTTGTCTTATAATTTATAACCAGTGATCAATCCAGTGAGGCTAAGCTTCCCAAAGAGGAAGGATTAACAAGTAGAAGCCAAAGGTTACCAGTGTTCCATGCGTTCAGATTCCTAGTGAGTGTTTTGTTGTCTTGGGATACGCGGAACGGGCCGAGTTCCTGCATCGCCCCATAGCCGAGTGACGAGCATCCTGGACCTGTAGATGATCAATTAAGAACTTGTAAAAATTTTCCATCTATGCAAGTATCACTCTACAATCATGTAGTAGAAATTTCCACAGGAGATGTTCGACCATCAGTTTATAATTCTAACCTCCATTGAGCCACAGGACGAGTGGCTTTTCGGCAGCACCGGAAGATGCTTCGACGAGGTAGTAGAAGAGTGCGCGGCCGTTCTCCTTGTCGACGGTGACGTACCCGCCGTACTGGTCGAAGTCGACGCCCTGCGGCTGCCCCGGCAACGCCTGGATCTTATCGGCCGCCTTACCAGAGACAGATTTCTCTATACTCAGGCTCCTGGCAACCCTGTCAGATATGTTACGCACCTTAAACGTGCCGGTACTATCGCTCTTCTTCCTGGACGAGATGAATGCTCTCAGCTGCTGAGCCTCCTGAGATGCATTGGCGTGCAGCTGCAGCGCAGCCAAGCAAAGGAGAAGCAGAGAGAAGAAACAAAAGTTCTTCATCTTTGATGAGATGGTTGGATTTGTTCTGGGTACGAAGTCTTGAGAACGGGACGAACCCTAGATAGGCTAGATGGATTCGTTGAGATTGATTTGGTGTTGCACGGTGCAACTAGGCTACCGGCTCCTTTCTTTATAATACAGATACGTGGACGGTTGTTTCAAGGTTGTTAGCTAATGCATAACAGCATAATCCTAACAGTCTTGGTACACATCTAGTGTATAGCAAGTTGATTCGTACGTGAGCTGTTTAGATTGATATAACAAGACTTATCTTTCTCTACACAGTTGTGCGCTTGTATGTTTACGTTCTCGTTTTCGCTCAAAACTTGTCAGGATAAATTTTTCTTTCCACCAATATTGGGTGTTGTGCTTCGTGAAGACGGTAACGATATTTTTTAAAACGAGCCAAAAGATTTGCCATTTTCATTAAATAAGCGAGAAGTTGTAAAGTGTGTTACAAGCCTAGTCTTGACCCAAGGTCAAGACCAAAATCAAAGTCTACTCTCGCAGCATAGAATTACTCAACGCTTTGGCCCCGGCAAGGCACCATAAATTCGTCTCCTCCTTGATCTTTTCAATTAGAATGGTGGCCGTGGTCGAATTGTTTCGGAAAACACGGGCATTTCTTTACGTCCATACCTCCCAAGAGACAAGCATCGCTCAAGAGGCCACGGCCTTCCTCTCACCACCCCTCTTGTGAATCGCCTCACTCCACCATTCTTTGACGGTACCAAAAGCTTGCCCCACTCTCGAGTCTAGATCGTGGAGGCCAAACCAATTCTTCAAGGATGATCAAATTCTCGTGGTGAAGCGACATTTGAAGAGGAGATGCACCGCCGTTTGTTGATCTTGGTTGCATATCTTGCAAAGGCCGCAATTTGGCCAACCCCTCATCTCAAGCCTATCTGCTGTCCAAACACGGTTTTGAAAGACTAGCCAAGCAAAAATCTTGCACTTCGGGGGAGACCATGTCTTCCAAACCACCGCCGGCATCGTGGAGCCGGTGAGCCCCAAGAATTGCATTTTATAGGCCGTTGTCGTCGAGTAGCT
This sequence comes from Puccinellia tenuiflora, assembly GCA_012064385.1. Classification (NCBI taxonomy): domain Eukaryota; kingdom Viridiplantae; phylum Streptophyta; class Magnoliopsida; order Poales; family Poaceae; genus Puccinellia; species Puccinellia tenuiflora. Next base: position 211,468 of record QRDG01002486.1, on the reverse strand, counting down.
CCCACTCTTGGTGAATTTCCAAAGAATAGTATCCGGGGAACCGGGACAAGGCGAACGTCCATGAGCATCTCCCACAACTTGACGAATTGCGAAATGTGATGAAAGGGGAGACCTCCTTGGATGTTTATTTGGGAGACCCAAAAGTTGTTTTCCAATGCCTCCCTAATAGTGCACTTTCTTTTCTTTGAGATAACATAGATCAAGGGGGCCAAATCCTTCGGTCTCCAACCACGAAGACAAGATGATTCCCAAAAAAGCGCTTTCCCGCCATTTCCAGTTGTCACATTAGTGGCCGCCGTAAAGAGGTCATTGTCGTTGTTGGTGCAAGGATTGCCAAGGCCGAGCCAAAGGTTTAGAATCTTCTCTCCACTCATACCAAATCCATCTCAAGCGGAGGGCCGAAGCAAATTTTTTAAGGTTGAGAATTCCAAGACCTCCATAATCTTTTGGTTTACACACCCTTTCCCAATTAACTTTGCACTTGCCGCCGGTGACTTTCTCGCTCGCAGCCAAAGGTAGGCTCGGCGAATGCTATTAATCTTTAGAAGGACCTCCAAAGGGTATCAAGAACGGTGATGAAATAAACGATGATGCTAGTGAGAACCGCCTTAACAAGGGTCGAACGACCGACCATGTTGACATGTCTCCCCTCCCATGAAATGAGCTTGCCGGACACCTTATCCTCCAAAGGTTGGAAGTGAACTCTTCGTAGCCGCGTCACCGATAGGGGTAGGCCGAGATACTTCATAGGGAAGTTTATACGACAAGCCGGAAAGGATTGGAGGATATCTTTGAGGTCAAGACCTTCACATCTAATCGGGGTCACTTGACTTTTGGCACAATTAGTTACAAGTTCGGTAACCATGCCAAATTGCTCCAAAGTGTTTGCCAAGAAGGTGACATCATCCTTATTTGGGGTCACAAAGATAGCCGCATCATCAGTATAAAGGCATGTGCGTATCGTCGGAGTCCTTCCACGAAGTCTATGTAGGTGCCCTTGATCGGTGGCCTTGTGAAGAATATGATGCAAAGGGTCAATGGCCAACACAAAGAGAAGCGGAAAAAGAGGGTCGCCTTGCCTAAGACCTCTCCCGTGCTTTATGGGCTCACCGGCAATACCATTGAGAAGAACTCGCGAGGAGGAGGAGGTGGAGAGAAGCGCCGAGACCCAATCTCGACTTGCAAGGGAATCCCTTGCGTTGAAGCAAATCTTTCAAGTAGTCCCAACGCATGGAGTCAAAAGCTTTTTTGATGTCAAGCTTGAAGAGGAGCGTGGGGGTTTTAGCCTTGTGTGGACTTTCTTGCAAGTTTTTGACATAGAGGAAATTATTCTGAATGCTTCGCATCTTGATGAAAGAGCTTTGGGCGTTGGACATGAGCTTGTTCATATGCGGAGCAAGAAGGAATGCCATAATTTTTTAAATGAGCTTTGTGATTGCATGGATGAGTCTAATAGGCCTAAAATTTGTCACCTCCTCGACGCCATCTTTGTTGGGAATGAGAGCAATGTTTTCGGAGTTAAGCCATTGGAGGTTGTTGACATGTAGAACGGAGAACTTGTTTATCACGGCCATAATGTCCACCTTCACAATGCTCCAACATGACTTATAGAAATCTCTGGTGAAGCCATCCGGTCCGGGAGCCTTGTCGGAGGCGGTGTTATCCACCGCAGCCTTTACTTCTTCCTCCGAGAACGCCATATCCATCCCACTAAGATCACATTGTGGTAACGGAATAGTGGACTAACTGAATTTGATGGCGCGCGGTGCACCTTTCTTTATGATTGCTTTGAAATGGTCATGGATTATGCTCTTATTTTGATCATGTTCGTGACCCATAAATTGTTGTGCTTCAACTAGTGAATAATGTTTTTCCTTCTTCGCGCATTAATCCGTAGGTGAAAATATCTTGTATTTTCGTCCCCCTCTTTTAGGTTCTTGACCCGAGATGCTTACCGCTTTCTAGTTTTATCAAGCACTGCAAGCCCAATAACTCTTCTTTTTAACCTTGCACAAAGATCTCTCTCGTCATTGCTAAGGGCTCTCGACTCTTACGCAAATATCAAGTCGGAGAATAACCTCCAACACCATATGAAGCTCCACTTTATCTTGGGAGAAGAGGGATTTACTCCATTTTCTCAATCTTTGGTCGGTTCTTTTAAGCTTATGGAATAGGAGTTGGCACGGCTCCGTGTGATTATAGTTCCCGGTCCAAGCTTATTTGACGGTGTCCTCAAACCCTGACATTTTGATCCAACATGGTAACAACTGGCTAAATTGGCAGCGAAAGATAAGCTAGTGGTACTGTCTTCTTAATATGCGGCTTCTTCTTCATGTTCGGATGCCTCTTCATTCTTCCTATTTCCCGGCTCATTGTTGTTGTTGGCCTCTACTTCATCTGCTGTCCCTGGTGGTGTATAACCATCCCTGGAACCACGTAGGAGCAAGTACGCCTTCACACTAGCAGCAAAGACGTTGGTCAAAACCAGGATTTTGCAATCACCACACGAAGATAATATCTATGAGCGATCATTCTAATACATCTCTTCCACCGCGGAACTAAAAAATCTAGCCACACTCCTTCCATCCATGATGAACCGTTAGATCGATGATTGCATACGAGGTATAAGCAAGAGAATTAGAACCAACAAGATCATAGATAATTCGGCATGACCTTGGTGAAAAATATGACGTATTAAGTGTCAATGCTCAATACATAGGTAAGGCGGCAACTCATACACAATCCATGAAAAAGAACACATCGCAAAATGGTTAACGAGCAACAAAAAATTCCTCGAGTATGGCCGGCGCCACAAGGACATGCATATGTACAAAAAATCAGTTTAATCATCTCACACATATCCATATGCATGTCCACAATATTATTTCTCACGTACATAGAGAAGAAAAGATGACTGAGACGTCAATCAACCGAGTGGTCGACATATTAATGCACGGTTTGGGGGAGAGAGAGTCTAAATATGTAATACATCATGCATTAATGGAGAGGGAGAGATATTTAATACATGTGAGTGAGGGTGCGTGAGACACTTAATAATTAGTTAGATCTAGCTAATTCTACGTCTAGCTATTTAACATTGAAGAAGTTGTAGGAAAGGAACAAAAATGAAGGAGAGGAAAACGTGAGGAGGAAGAAGTTAGTGTTCTACAAATTACTAGTGTCATGCCACATCCACACCACTAGTAATTTATAAACTACTGGCGTGTACACGACTCAAGTAATAAATTACTAGTAGCATGCCAATAGGGTGGCACACCGCTAATATATTCCGTCCGGGTGGACGTCTGGTTCCCACATACTGGTGGCGTGTTTGAGATGTTGGCACGCCACTGGTAGGCCATTATTGGTAGCGTGTGTGAAGTGGCACATCAATATTATTACTAGTGGCATGCCACTATTGGGACGTGCCAGTAATGCCGTGGGGGCTATAAGGGTTTTCCTACTAGTGGAACAAATAGGAAAACATATATATATATTTATAAGGTAGAGTGAGAAAAGCATCTTGTATCCAATATTAAGTTACATTCCTTGTTTATAAACTCCTTCCACCCGTTAATGCAAGAACGACCATCATCAGGAGAAATTGTGTTGAACCCACTGAACCATAGTGTGTGGATGACAAACAACGGTGATGTCACCATATTCATCCATAACTTCAGGGACGTACCAGGATTCCCTACATGTTTAGGATGGTTTTGTTGTTGTAGGTGTTGTAGAGCAGGATGGTGGTGGCGAGCTCCGGCACGTAGTGGCCGATGAAGCTCTCCCCGGAGATGTAGAATGTGCGCTCCTTGTACTCTAGAAACCTCTCAAGCCATTTTCACCAAAAATACGTAAGCGTCATCAGCCATTCTCTCATCTCCGCTGAGATCGTAGTCCGAAGACGTATTCGAGTAGGAGATCTCACACCGGTGGGTGACTCCAAGAAGATAATGTTAACGACTGCCATTATTTTCTATAAGAGAAGTGTTAGACCATTGTTTCAGGCATTCATGTTCCTAATGAGCGTTTTGTTATCTTCGGATATGTGGAAAGAGCCAAGTTCTTGCATTGCCACGTAGCAGAGTGACGAGCATCCTGACCCTATGGATGTGCATACAAGGATTTTGGTTACCGGTCGGTAAATTTGGTTACCGACAGGTAACCAAGTTTCGTGAGCACCCTCGGTAAGTGTGCTTACCGGCTAAGAAATCTTGAGATTTATTGAATTTTTTGAATTTGAAAACCAATACTTCGGTAAATAGGTTGTATTGTCGATACATTTACAATTGCGAATATGTAGCGCGGTGGTAGCTACTTGCTATACTTCACCCGAGGTCCCCTCTCGCTTCATTTTTTGAGTAATATTCACACTGTAAGAGATAAAATCACTAATGTTACGGGAAAAAGTGGAGAGTAAGGTTCGAACCTCTGACTATGCACGGGCCAAAGGTAGGCTGACCACTACGCTACGATAAAGTTCACGTTGATATAGAGTTTACGGCCTTAGTTACTCTTCTAGGAAAATTTGAATTCAAAATTTAATTTTTAAATTTGTCCGGTAACCTCCCGGGATTTCTCGGTTACCGCGGTAACCGGGAATCCCGAGCCCCCTCGGAAAAAAAAATCATTCGGGAACCAAAACCTTGGTGCATACACATGTCTATATCAATTAGGAACTCGAGGAAAAACTACATCCAACTTGCAAGTGTCACGACAATTCTGCAAATATTCCACAAGAGATATTTGTGTCAAGAGATATTTCTACAGAGGAACAGACAGTGGAGGCCTTAGCGCGATTCCTGGCAAGGAGGGGTACTTTCCATAAACCTTCCTAGGGCTGCCTCTCCATCACTCGCGACTCAAGGCAGCCCATTTCCAGCCACTCATCGACAAGATCGGCGCCAGGTTAGCGGGATGGTGGGCACCTCACTTTACCAAGGCGGGAAAGGTGCTTCTCTGCCGATCGGTACTCTTACCAACTAGCGGTTCTCAAGTTGACAAAAGGGATTTTGCGCAAAATAGAAAAGCTCCAGCGAGGATTCATATGGATGAAGCTGCAAGCAAACCCGGGCGCTAAACCACATAGCCTTGTGAATTGGAGCATCGTCTACAGACCGAAGAAGATGGGCAGGTTGGGGATCCTCGACTTGGATAAGTTCGGGAGAGCTTTGAGGCTGCGGTGGCCATGGTATGCGTGGAAGGAGCCAAGTTGCGCTTGGGCTAGCATGTTGTTGCCATGCGACGCGACGGACATGGAGCTATTTCGGGCATCCACGGAGGTCACGATCGGCGATGGGCAAAGTGCCTTTTCTGGCATGATAGCTAGCTGCCGAGGGGCGCCCTCAAGCATCAGTTCCCCGAGCTTTTCAGCATCGCCACCCACAAAGCTAGGACGGCCAAGAAGGAGATGATGGGAATTGTATGCGATCTCTCTCCCGCCTATCCACACAGACGCAACTCATGCAATTTTTCACCCTGTGGTTGGCAATGTAGGAGGTGGCCCTTCGAGACGAGCCGGACTCCATCACTTGGAGATGGACGACATCTAGACAATACTCTGCGGCGTCTGCATACAAGTGGCAATTCCAGTTATCCTGTGCTCCATTTGCGACGGAAATTTTTTGGAGCGCACATGCCGAACAAAAGTGTCGGTTCTTCGCTTGGTTGGCCTTGCATGGGCGTTTCCTCACGGCAAACAATCTAGCCACCCATGGATGGCCTCACGATCCCATATGCAAGTTGTGCAGGATACACCCCGAGAGAACACAACATCTGATGCTTGACTAGCTGCTCCTTTGCAACTTCGATCCGGGAGCGGGTGTTCATGCTGGCCGACACCATTGGAGCGGCATGACTGCATCCCCGGTGGCGGGACGTAGTCTCAACTCGTGGTGGGATGACACACTAAGAGGGATACCGAAGGAGAAAATGTGGGAGGCAAGCACGGCTTTGATCTACGCCATGTGGGGAACTTGTAAGGAGCGCAACATGCGAGTTTTGCAGAACGTTGCTTTGCTTCCCGACGCGGTGGCAATGCTAGATAGGGAGGAGAAAGCTCAGAGGGCCTATGCCCACTCTACTGATCCGGGAGACCTCCGCTCTTAGTGTGAGTTTGTAACTGAAAACTAAAACTATATACATAAACATTCTATCCATCTATTCGGACGGCAGAACGATGGCCTTGAACCTCAAAAAAATATCCGACTATCACTTTATAATTGTAACCTCCATTGAGCCAAAAGACGAGTGGCTTTTGTGAAGGTGCTTCGGTGAAGTAGTAGAAAAGGGCACGACCATTCTTCTCGTCGACTGTCACATACGCACCGTACTGGTTGAAGTCGGCGCCATCCGGCTGGCCCGGTAACGTAGTGATTTGTTGGACGCCCCTTGTCGGAGACAGAGCTCTCTACACTCAGGCTGCTGAAACCCTGTCAGCTATATTATGAACTTTAAACGTGTCGGTATTTCTGCCACTGTTCTCAGCTGAGCCTCCTATGATGCATTGGCGTGCAGCTGGAGTGCAGCCAAGCAAATGAGAAGCATGGTGAAGAATGAAATGGTCTTTATTTTTTATGAGATGGTTGTTTTTTTAGATAACAAGCCAAAGGCCCGGCGTTAAATTAATAACGCCACAAACGGCGACAAGAGTACAAAGTGCTGAACCCAGCTTACAACCACGAACTGCACAAACACACAAGAACAGGACAAACCAAAGAAGCTAGAACCGAGCAAAAGGAAGAGCGAGGGCAACCGGGAGACTACTCCGAGGAGGAAGAGAGCAAGCTGGACGGGCAAAGGAGTTGGGCCGAAGCTTGCCCTAGCGATCACACCGGCACACCAACTCATTGCACACCATCTACACGGGCAAAGATGTCGGGCCGAAGAAACCGACGCACCAACACACCTGAACACCGTCTACACGGGCAAAGACGTCGGGCCGAAGCTCACCCTAGAGCCCAGGCCGGCTCACCAACACACGTTGCACACCGCCGAGACTTGCACGAAACCAGAGGAGACAACCACCAGGATAGCACCTTCCTCACCATCGTCGCAGAAGCACACCAAGGGAGGTCCGAACAGAGGAAAGTGTAGACCGAGAAACAAGCTTTGCTGGAGGAAGCATGCCGAAGAAACAACGCCATCCGAAGAGGCACCGGCCAGCCACCGCGAGCTCCAAGACGGCGTCTTCAGGAAGAACACGATGCAAAACGCCGCCACCGCCCGATCCGACGATCTTGGGTTTTCACCCGGAGCACGTAGGAGGCCAGAGAGAAGCTGCAACGGCGCCTTCAAGAAGGGGACGACGTCCGTGGACGCCGCCGCCGTGGCCCGGGAAAAACCCAGGGCGAGAGTTTCCCCTCGGCATGACCTCTCCGCCTCCCACACGGGACGAGGGGCGCCGCCAAGACGGCAACCGCCTCGCACCGTCACGGAGCGCAGCTCGCCAGACACCACGCCGTCCTCACGACCATGGCTCTAGCCAGCACCAGAACCCCGGGCTCGCGCTCCAACCCACAGGGTTACCACCATCCAGGGCTGCCGCCCCGGCGTCCCAGCTCTGCACTCTACCAAACCGGGGAAGAACGAGAAGCACTGCTGCCGCGAGAGCTCTGGACAACAGCAAGGAGACATCGAACCTGCAGAGGGAGAGGTCTACCCTAAGACCACCGGTGACCTGCAGCTCCACGGCTGCCTGCATCGACAGATCTGACGGACGGAGGACGATGGGCTCGAGAGGGCCCGGGCCCCCTGACCCGGCCCAAATCGGGGCGGCCAGGAGCGGCCGCACTGCCCACCACGCCTCCCGGAGCCCTCCTCTTCAAGCCGGCGAGAACCACCGGCCAGGCTTGCTGCCAGGCCACCGTCGAGCTCGCGCTGCTCCCTTCCTCCCCCAGCCCGCCGAGCCGAGCTCGCGCCACTCACCGATGCAGCCACGCCAGGGGACGCCGCCGCCGCCACAAGCTCGCAGGAAGCCGCGAAGCCACCGCGCCGCCAACATCCAGCCACGCCGTGGCGCCCAAGCGCCAGCGCCATGCCCCGCCGGCCGCCGCCACCGCACGAGGGGAAAGAAGGCCCCGCCTGCCGCCAGCGCCGCCCGGGCTTCGCCCGACGACGCCCTCTGGCAGCGGCGAGGAGGAGGGGAGGAAGAGGGGAGAGAGAGAGGGGCGGCGGCTAGGGTTCCTCCCGTGTCACCAACGGAAGGGAGTTTTTCGGTCCGGTACGTACGTATGCCCACGAGAGATGGTTGTTGATCTCTGATTGCCATGCAGGGTTAATATAGGCTCAGGAGGAAAGTAAGAGAGCAACTTGAGACGAGGAGTTTTGGATTCTGCCCTCTGTATATTTTGGGTACGAACGACGGGTTCCTAGCTGTGTCGTGCTTCCTGAAGACAACAACAATTCGCTGAATTGACAGCGAAAGAGGACTATAGTGTAGGTTTTTCAGCCTTTTTTGTGCCCACTTTTCTTGTTTTAAACGATGATTTGGAAGGTCATGAATGACAACTTGTGCGCATACTCTGTGCCCTCGGCGGCGACGAAATTTGCGGTTCAATATACCCGAGTGCCATATGGAAGTCTTGTCGACGTCATAGTCTGTGTTTTTTTAGAGCGAAGACATAGTATGCCCAGCTTTCAATTATTAAAGCCACAGATGATGGATACAGAGTAAAGAGCAAAACGAGCATCTACTCTATATATAAAAGAAGGACCAAATCGTGAGCGGAGAGGCGCCCTGCGACTGTTCACAGCTACAGGGATTCCTGTAGCGCTACAGTACTACAGTACCGGGCGATCCCGGCCGTCCGGCGGCGATCCGACGGCTCCCAGCGCGAGTCGACGACGCTTTTGCAAAAAGGCCCCTCACTGATCGACAAATCAATCCGCAGTCCACAGGAACGCGAGGGGAAGGAGCTAATTGTTAATTACGACAAAGTCAGGGACTTTTCTGCAAAACCACCCGCAGACTCCCCCTCCCCCTTCCTCTCTCTCGCGCGACGGCGAAGTCGCCGGCGCTGCCGACGCGCCGCGCGGCCGCCCCGCTCCTCCCCGCACGAATCCGAGCACGCGGGGAGCTCCGCCGTCGCGCCCTCCACCCAAAAAAACCTCAGTTCTGACGGAGACTCCAAGGCCATCGCCATCCACTCGCTCTGATCCCAGATCACCCTCCCCCTCTGCCCGCTGCAGAGAAGCTCAGCAGCAGCTCGCGGCCCGCCTGCATGCCTCCCACCCCGTACGCGCGGATGGCGTCCTCCGTGGCCTTACCGGCGGCCTCCGCCGTCGCCGCCGCCCGGTTCAAGGCACGGCCCCGCTTCTCTGACCCCAGACCCGTATGTCAGTCGGTTCATTGCACTGGATTCTGAACCTCCATTTTTTCTTGTGGGCGCAGGTGTTTGGAGGCGGAAGGAAGGATGGGAGGGCCGGATGCCGCGTCGGGATCCCGAGAAAGGTGATTGATCTGATCCCCCGTCGCCGCTCCTTGGTTGATTAGATCTTCCCGCGGTTGATTTGGTGAATCGTTTGGTTCTGCAGTACGACTGTGCGAGACGGTTCTCTGTCTTGCCATGGATGATTTTTGTATGTGATTAAGTGGCAGTAGCTTCCTGGTTTGGCAGCTCAGGACTGCTTTGTGTTGTGGGTTAGTCGTAATTGTTAATTATTGAGTACGTATTTGATACCGTCACTGGTTTCCAGTTATGCGTGACGCAACAAGCTCTCAGAACAATAGTGACTCACGGATTAATCTGCTTCGGGCTACCGGTGTCATTGGTTTGCCTGTGTCAGTTATGCATCTTTGATGTTTTCAAGTTTTCATTGGCTCACAACATTTTTATTACTGAAGTTCACATGGAGTGCTCTGTCGAGGCTTATGATGGAAGTAGTTATTACATATTTGAATGCATTGATATGACCACTCTAGATTTTCTTGCTTCAGTGTTGACGCACACTGCAGTCGGTAGTATATTTGGTTAGGCAACAATTTCTGTATCTCCGTGGGTAATCTCTTTTGTATGTGATGTCCGCTGTGTCAAGATTTGGCATCTCGTGATATCATCTGTGCTTCGGAATCTGATTTTTTTCTCCTTTTCTGTTTTGAATGCAAGAATCTTGGTTGTGTCGCTATGGCACTTGCAGTAGACGCTTCTCGCTTTGAAGGAGTGCCAATGGCCCCTCCGGACCCAATTCTTGGGGTTTCAGAAGCATTTAAAGCAGATACAAGTGATCTGAAGCTCAACCTTGGCGTTGGTGCCTACAGAACAGAAGAGCTACAGCCCTCTGTATTGAACGTAGTCAAGAAGGTAAGTCTAATCATCCTAGCATTCCTTGATCAATTTAGATTCCTACTGTGATGTTTTATTGTTGCATGTGGTAGGCTGAAAATCTTATGTTGGAGAAAGGAGAATACGAGCGGCGGCGCCGCCACCTGCGGGTAGCCCGTCTCCTGGCGCGTCCGACGGGCGCCCCTCCTCCTCCCCGTCGTCCACCGTTGCCTCCACCGGCCACCTCACGCTCATTCGCGCGCACACGGAGCTCCGGGGGGCTCCAGCTCGCGCGTACACGGAGCTCTGGGGCCGCTCCACCTCGCGCTTATTCCAACGACGGGATCTCCCTTTGCTTCTTCCCTGCCTCTGGCAATGGCCTCCCCCGGACCAGCTGCTGCCGGCAAACTTCTCCGCATCGATCCTATCAAGCTCAGCTTCCCCTGTATGCCCTCATACCTGCACCTCCTGTTATCTCCCCCCTTTGTGAAAGAATATTTTTTTTCTGCTTCAATCGGCTTGGATTGATAGGCCAGTGATTTCGTCCGCTGTTTTTGTTGACCAATGCAGCTATCGGATCTCAGTGATGACTACATCACCTTCAAGGTTTGTTTGTCCTCTCAAGAAACTATGTCTGGTATTTTGTTCAACATGGAATCCTCCTGGAAGCCTACAACTAGAGGAATCCCCCACAGGTGAGATCTCTTTCCGTGCACAAGCAGAACTTTTTTATTTATAATCACATTCTATGCAACTTATTGGTGTTTCGGTATTGCGTAATTTTAGCTTCAGCAATTCTACATGAAATGGACATTAACTGCATATTATATTATAGACCAAAAGGTGTGCAATATTTGTATAGTTCAGCCACATAAAATGCACAGCTCAAACAATTTACAACCAAGAAATCACTGGAGGAAATAAAACAGTTGGTTTACTTTGACCGGCACTGAATAACTATCTAATCGATTGCTTCAGTAAGGTAAAGTGCCTAAACTGAGAAAGAAAAAGTTCCATTATAGGGTAATTTGTAGCACAAAAGAAACACCATATATGATGAACAATAAGATAACCTCATTCTTTAGTATCTTTCTGAAAGCTGCAAATGTATCATTCATTATCGTTTCTTATGGGTCATTTGACAATAAGACTTCTGTTGATTGCTGTGGAGGAAAGCTTCAGATGGATCATTCGTTGTCTTTGTGATTACAGATAGCTCACAGAAGCTATGTGTATGCTAGGATACTTAACCGGGCCTGCATTCTGTGTGCAGAGTCCGAACTGTTTTCATTTTTAAATCATAAGTTTGAACTCTTATCGTTGCTGCTCTGAATGGTTAATGATTGGACTGAATGCTTTTGTCACTAGAATCGTGTGCAGAGGTCTTTGTGCTCTGAAGACTGTTTGTAGCAATATAATAGATTTCCATTTGGCTGTCAGTCATATTCTGTTGTAGCAATTCCTTATTTCCATAAACATGCACATTATGCGTGCTCCAGTTGGCAAAATATATGGTGTTAACATTTATTAATAATTTTCGGGCTTGGAGTTTATCAATAGTCATTACTGTTGTTCTTTGATGTTTGGTTTTAAGTCTAAAGAGATACCGCTCATCTTTGCAGCGTGATCTACCAGCTTTCTTGGACCTTTTCTTTCTGTAGGTGTAGGAATTGCTTCAGGCTCATGCTTGCTGGCCTCCCAGTCTCTCTCCTAGATATATGTCTTTGCTACCGTCGAGGTTTCGAATATGCTATGTTGTTATTTTCTGGCAGGCTTCTTAAGTTCCAGAACCCGTAGGTTCCGCATTTTTTTATTGGCTTAGTCCTGATTTTCTCTACTGCTACGATGGGTGCCATCACAATCGCAAAATAAAGGGTGTAACGTTTATCAACTATTTTCAGACTTGGAGTTTTATTTCTCCGTGGGGTTAATGTTGATAGTGTTAACACAGTCGCAAATTAAACGTGTTTCATTTATCAATTATTTTCAGATTTAGGGTGTGTTCGGTTCTGGAATTCCAGGGAATGGAATGGAACGGTTCCGTTCCTCGGGACGATTATTGTGTTCGGTTCCGGGATGGAACGGAACGCACTGGTTCCACTGGAGGGAATATTCCTCCAATATGCGGAACCGACCGGTCCGGCCGATTCGGCCGGACGGGATGGAATTGCACAGTGCGTCTCTCTAATTAATCAACTTTAGCACTAATTAATCAAGTTTAGCACTAATTAATCAAGTTTAGCACTAATTAATCGAAGATTAGGAATAATTAATCATGATTAAAAATAATTAATCACGATTAGGAATAATTAATCAATATTACGAATAATTAATCAAGTTTAGGAATAATTAATCGTGTTTAGGAATAATTAATCGAGTTTAGGAGTAATTCCATTCTCATCCCATTCCATTCCATTCTTCCCCGTTCCAAAACCGAACGCAGGGATGAAACGGTTCCGTGACATTTTTTTGTCCGAACCGAACGCAGGGATGGAATGGTTCCGTGACCGTGGAATGGAATGGTTCCCTGCCGTTCCACAACCGAACACACCCTTAGAGTCTGAATTCTCAATGATCTAAAGGTTCTACAACATGGCCATGTGAAGCATCATTCTGTATCGTAGTACTAAAATATTACTGTCGATTTCATAGGTTTATCAGCTGATCTCGCTGTATTGTACTGACGGGGTTGTTCAAACGGTTTTAAATCTTGCATTTTTAGATGAAATAGCCTACTAAATTCTGGACAATCCATGATTTGCCCATATGTTAGGCTTTCACTAGCATCCTCTAGCAGTACCCTAGACTATATGTTACTAGGGATTATCTGTGCCTACTGTAGGCTATCTTTGTTTTTTGATGTATGCACTAGACATATACTATTAGCTTAGGAGATAGTTACTATTTACAGGCAGTCATACTGCAGGTTGTTGGTATGGTTTGATTTGCAGATGAATATATTTGCTATAGTTTGATGATTGATATGGCCTTGATAAATTTATAACTGGTTTGGAATCACTGATGTTAAAATTTGCATTTTACCATTCCAGCTTTATTGAACTTCCCTTTTAGAGGTTGTAGGCTTCCTTCATGCTAGCTCTTGGTTGCTGCTCATCTTCTCAGTCTCCTAGGTAACCATTATTAGTTTTCTCTATTATGAATACGTTATGTTGTTATATCATGTTCGTCTACCTATTCAGGTTCTTTCCTATTATTATTGCTATAGCTACTGATTTGTTGTGTGCTTCCTTGCTACTGTGTTGGTTATTTTCCTTTTTCTTTATACGACTTATGCGCAGGATGTGAATCAAATATGAGAATTCTTAAATGGAGTTGTCTATGAATGCTGAGCGCCACGATGAAGAAGTGGAAATACCATGCCTCCTATCCCGACACTACTTTCTGTCAACAAGACATCTGCCCTAAGGTACTTCCTCATGGCTATAGGTTGCTGCATACATTTGTCGCTAGACCAGTTACATACATATGTAATATAAGTGGCCTGATCTCTAAAGTGCACAGGTCACCTCCATGCTTACTTTTACCTTCTCTTCCTCCCTTGCATGGTTGTTGACTTATTTTCATTTGCATTCAATAATTGAAATGGAAGAATTATTTTTAAAGTCGTCATAAATGTGTGACTACGGTATTAAAATCCAGAAAACAGTACATATTCAATCTACTCCGAGATTTAATTCAGTTTCAGCTATGCAACCACTCGAAAAAAGTTTCAGCTATGCATGCTGACTTAAGTTTCAAACTGAGATAAAAAAATCCATTCCCTACAACATTCTCTACTAACTTTTCGATGCAATAATTAGTGTGTATATACATTTTGGGCACCTATAGACAATTTACATCTTTTGTTCCTTTCCATCGGTTATTTTCATTTATTGTTCACACAGTGATGTATTATTTCATCTTATGTTATATGCAAAGTTTTATTTTCCATTTTACTTAATGCATCCATATGTTCGTGCCAGCTGGACTCATTCTCTTGAATATAACTCATTTGTTTATGGTTAATTGGTCACAAAGCTGACTTTTCTTCATTTATTCTAGCTTTCTTTATTAGCAAACAGAAGTTCAATTTCATTAATCATGATTAAATGTGTCTAACATAAAGGATTGTAGAGTTCTTCTTGGCCATTTTTCGCTAATTTTATTTATTTGATGCTTACAAAGGGACTCTCCTTGCCGGCCTTTTTCAAGCTTTTTGCATTATCTCCTTTTCCAAATATATTGACCCGATTTCGCACATTCAACTGATATGACGCCCTGTTTGTTGAACATTTGATGTTGTTACTTGACACGTATTCTTGGGTGTGTACAAAATTCTGATGATTTCAAGTGTGTTTGCTATTTCTACGACTTGGCGTGAGCCTTTGACTTGATCAATAAAAGCATGATTATCTGAAAGATCGAAGTAGTTAGCTCCAAGAGAAATACTGTAAAGAAAACATTGTAGTTGTTCAAAAAAAGAAAGAAAAAAATATTGGAATACTCAATTTTTTCACCATTTATAGGTAATTTAAATGCATTTCTCCTAATTTTAATTAAATATTGACCCAGAAATACAAACATGTTCGACCATTTCAAACTACTGAATATTTGCATATCCTACAAAGTACATAAAAAAAGCTCACAAAAAAATGCTACCTATGTCACATTCAAATTTTGTCACCGTTTGGAGGTAATTCAAATGCATATTTCCTAATTTCAATTTAATACTGTCGCTGAAATACAAACATGTTCGGACATTTCAAACTACTAAATATTTGAATATTCTACAAAATATATTAAAAGTGAACACAAAAAATGCTACCTATTCATAGCAAAACAAAAACAATACTCCGATATTCCATAAAATATATCTAAATGCTGAAAGAAAAAAAAAGCTATATACTTATAGCAAAATGCAAGTATATTTGAATATTTCAATTTGGACAATATTTCGACACCATACGAATAAACTTTCCCAAAATGTGGAATCAGATTCAAATGGATTTTTCTAACTTCAATTAAATATTAACGTCGAAATACAAACATATTTGAACATTTCACCTCACTAAATATTTGCCTGAGTGTCATGCCTCCGTACTTCAGTATGGAATGCTCGACCGAGGGCTCCTCAGCTCCTATATTACAACCGGGCTGCAGCTATGTCTACCTTCAATGGGGGCATCGTCAAGAAAAATGCTAGGGTTATCATATGGTATGATGTGAAGGAGCTCTGATGCATACTAACAACATTCAGTAGTCTATACCAATATTTCTTTTTATAGTAAGTTATTATCCAGATTGCATAGGTTTCGGAATTTCACAAACTCAGGTTTATGTTCTTTTCTACGAGTTACTAATAAATAACTGTCATTTCAACCATTATGTTTCTTATTCTTCACAACCATTGATTGAAAGCCTGGCCACGTGCTCTGTGTATGCCATCATCAGAAATTGAAAAGAAGAAAAGTGGCAAACTACAACCTTTGCTTCAAATATATTTCTATTACCAACAAACTTCAACCATAATAGATCTTTTAAATTTTACTCCCACCCCATCAAGGATAAAATTTCTCAGCATATTTCACACCTCAGGAGCACTTTAATTTTTTTATTTACATGACAAGGAAGACTATATCATGCTCTTAAAAGAGAACTGGAAAGGAAAAGGTTATCCAAGTTTAGGGATCCTATGTGATCGAAGTTTAGGGAAATAGTAATAACCATTACAGTTGCTCAAAATATATGCATAAATATATGTAGTTGAATTTCACAAAACAAACTCTCTAATTATGAAATTCAGTTGAATAAATGTGCTTTCGCACTCATTATGGACTTCAATTACAAATTGACAAACAAACAATTTTTATTAAACATTCTAATTAGCTTTAAAATTTGACATACTTCTAATTGTGAAATTCAGCTGAATAAATATGCTTTCGCACTCATTATGGACTTCAATTACAAATTTACAACAAGCTATTTTTAAAAACATTCCAATTAGCTTAAAAACTTGACATGCTCTTAAATGTGCCGAACTATTTTTTTATTTTCATAAAATAATTTCAGAAAACACCACAATTCCCGACGTGTGGGCCTACCCTACTTAATCAAATTAGAATAAATTTGAAATTGTTAACTTTTCCTTCTCAATTTCGATACATTCATATGAGCATTAACATAAAAAAAACTTTCATTATTTATGCCATAAGACCGAAATTCAAATTTTAAAACTTTAATTTTTCAATGACTTCCAAATCTAAGCATTTGAAAAAAAAATGCGAACAACTTCCCACTTCCACCAACTTTTGAAATTCAATCAAAGTATACATCGATATCTCCGAATAAATCCTTTCAAAAAATACGACAAATATATCAAAACAATCGTAATATTACATGCAAAATACTTATGCTAAGATATTTTTCCCCAAATATTCATTTTCCCCATTTATATGCAATTCAAGTGCATTTCTTCTAATTGCAACTAAATATTGACGACGAAATACAAATATGATTGACCATTACAAACTACTACATATTTGAATATTCTACAAAATATATAAAAAATACTCAAGAACAAATACTACCTGTTCATTACAAAATAAAAAACATGTTGCAAACCCGAATTTTGCCAACATTTGGGCGAATATTCAAACATGATCAACCATTACAAACTACTACATATTTAAACATTCTACAAAGTATTTCGAAAATGCTCACAAAAAATGCTACCTATCTACAACAAAATAAAAACATATTTAAACACTCCAAATTGGCTAACATTTTGGTGAACAACAAATATACATTGTACACAAAAAAATCACCAAGGGCGTGGCGTGACGCCACGCCAAAATTCAACTAGTAACAAGGGTAACAGCAAGCATAGTTGGCTGCACCGCACCTAATGTGCTGTGTTCAAGCATTTCATGAACTAGTTTTACTCAGGTCACGTGTACTAGGTATCACTGCCTCCTTCTCATAGGGTGGCAGCGTTCCTTTCAGGAAGGAGCTGACCAGTATCAGCGCACTCTCTGGCTGGGTGGAAGGGACCATATGCCCAGCTCCCCTCACAGATGCAAACACCAACCCTCCCGTGTATGCTTGAACGTACCCTCCAACCTGAAACCATTTATCAGTAGTATATCAAACTGTCAATACCAAGTTACAAACACGAGCAAATATGTCGAGAGCAGGAAGATATAGCCGTGTTTTATTTACCTCTCTGTTTGCAGTCCATGGGCGCCACGGCTCGGTGACGGCGACGCCGAGGTCATGGATGGTGTACCTCGTGGCGGCGAGCGGGCACATGGAGTCGAAATCGCCGCTGAAAATTAACATTTTCTTGTTTACACACTTCGTTTGCCAATGGCAGGTTAGAATAAATATATTTATATGTATCACTGCATGCAGTTCAATCTGTGATCGATCTCTGTATTTACCTGAACAACCACACCCGCAGTTGGTGCTCCATCAGCCATTTGAGTGTGGGCACCATTGAAACCGGCGAATCATTCCAGTGCAAGAGCCTGCCGGAAGTAGAACGTCAGTTAAGGATTCCGACAGACGGTCTGCTCGTAAGGGTAGGTTTGTCTGCTCATGGAAGTATTTTTGTTTGCTCGTAATTAAGCAATCTTACGTGATCTTTGAAGTTTTAGCGTACAAATCCTTTTGCACCATTGACCCCGGTGAATATTTCAAGTGCAAGCCCCTACAACAAAGTGCATCATGTGCTAATTAAGGACAATGACATATGGCTAAATTGCTCATAATGATTTTTTTTTCTCATAAACGCGGTTTGTTTGATCCCAGTTAAGCAATCTTACGTGCAGTGTGACCACTTTGTTGGTCTAGCATGCAGAGCCTGTTGGATATTAGGATGATTGAGGTAAGCTTCGACGTAGTTGTTGCTGCAAGGATCTTGCCACGGTATCTGCACAATTCGGAGCAGAAACATTCATTTCAGAAAGAAAAATTCAAGGTAACTGCGACCGGTTATAATTCATATTCAGTGCAGCTCTCTTACATAGCGGCTGGGGATCAGTGTTCCATCGGGTGCTGCAACGCAAACAGGTCCATATATGTCGTAGGGATCAGTGTTCGCGGAATCATGGACCGCAGCATCATGGCATGCGTCGCCATCTGAGTGGTCGAATTTGCAGTTCTTGGTGATGTTGGCCCACACCTCGTCTGATATCACCCCGTGGCTCCACAGGTACTCAGCCGCCCCCTTCCCGTTCATGCTATCATCAAGAAACGGATTGCCAACCTAATCAACCAAGCAGAGATGCAGATGCAGTAAGTATATGGTAAGAGAAATCACTGAAAATATGTCGCATTGTAACAACTGTCGTAAAGTGCATGAGTAGTATCAAGTGCGTACCAGGATACCCTGTAGGTTTATGGAAGTTCTTGTAGCATTGTTCATGTTGTGACTCAAGATGGTGGCGGCGAGCTGCGGAACATAGTGGCCGCCGTAGCTCTCCCCGGCGATGTAGAAGGGGCGGCCCTTGTACTCCGGGAATCCTGTCGAGCCAGTTGACGAGGAAGACAAACGCGTCGTCCGCGGTCCTCTGGTCTCCGCTCTTGTCGTAGTCGGAGGTCGTGTTGGAGTAGGAGAACCCGACGCCGGCAGGCGATTCCAGGAAGATCACATTAGCCACTGCAAAAATCACACAAGTCACTCACAAATAAACCGATGGTTGGTGATTCAGTTGCCGTGAGATGTGATGTGCCTCACCGTTGTTCCAAGCCTGCGTGTTTGTGCTGAGAGATATGTTGTCGCTGTTCACGCGGAACGGGCCCAGCTCCATCATCGCCCCGTATCCCATCGACGAGCACCCAGGACCTGAAAGTGCACCATGCATTAGACAAGGCAAGAGGTTAAACAACTGGAAGCATTTTCCAACGTGACAAACCTCCATTCAGCCACAGGAGGAGTGGCTTCGCCGCCGGGTCGCTCACGGCCTCGACGAAGTAGTAGAAGAGCGCCCGGCCGTTCTTCTCGTCGACGGTGACGTACCCGCCGTACTGGCTGAACTCGACGACGGTCTGCCCGGGCAGCACAATGATCTCGTCGGCGGCCTTCATCTCTGCCTGGTCAGAGGCAGAGCACTCTGCTCTGAGGATACGGGTGGTGGCAGGAACTCGTGCCCTCGGCTCGTCCACGCTGTAGGCGCTGCTGCTGCTCCGCCGGTACCGGATGAACTCTCTGAGGCGAGCCTCCTGCGATGCATCTGCGTGCAGCGCGGCCACGCAGACGAGTAGGACGAGGAGGGGAACGAAGGTGGTGTTTCTCATGGTGTGTTCTGGTGAAATGAGTAGTGTTAGCTGCTGCCAAGATGACTTAGGATGGAATCGATTGGGGGTATATATAGTGGCCGGGCTTAGGCGTGATGGAATGAGTTTTTGAGAGGATTAATCACGGTACCTAGTGTTGTCTTTCATATCTTCAGTGAATCAGTGGTTGGTTGCGGGTGGTAGAATGAAAGCTAGCTCGCCCATCTACCGGGTTGCGGCAATTAAGCTGACACTGTTTTCAATTAAAAAAGTAACTAATCTAACCCTTGTAGGCTATTTAATTCTGTATCACATGATTTATATCATGGTCTGGTATTTTCGAAGATGCTTGCTTGGTAGATACTCCTCCACATTCCAAATACTATATAAGTACCACCCGAGTTTTGAGTATAATTTTCACCATGAATCTGACAAACAGAAGATGAGTTATATGCTACAAAATAATAAACCCTTAGATTCTTATGCGCCATAAGTTTTCAATGGCATATTTTTGTGTCAAATAATTAATTTTGATTATTATGTTACTAGAATTCATTTTTAATATTCATAACAAAATCATGTTCAAAATTAGGCTCGAAGTAGGCATGCATGCCAGTTACATTGGTCAATTTGATTATACATAAATGGCATTGGTTTTATATGCAACGAAACTAAATAATCACTTGTAGCATGTTTATGTGTGTATCATCTTGTTGCAATTGTGATGCATTACTGCAATACTACATCAAATTAAAGCAGGCCCAAGAGATGGTTTTATATTAATGTAATGACGGGTATAACCACTGCTACAAGTGGAAAAGGGGGGTTCTTACACCCATCTAAGGTGTTGTCAGAGCCCTCGTCCAATGACATTTCAGAGTCTCAAAACGTTTGAGACGGGTTTTATAATAGTATCTAGGTTGAGCAAAGGGGCGGCAACTAGGGCACTTAGCAGTGCGTCCAGGGAGGATTTCTGACGTCCAAGATTTGTTTTGGTGATTTGGAGATCATGGTATCCCTGGTAAAAATCGGGAGTCAAGGGTTGTTATTATGGTAACATCGTGGCTTCTAGATAACTTCTGGAATAATAATAAAAGCTAAGAATGTAGTAGATAATCTATTTATATGATGATGATGTGTGCTAGACTTCTAGTAGAGACGGTTTACACATTTGTGTGCTATGGGTGAGTTGGGCACGATGAGCGCTTTAGTCACTGAACTCGCAGAATGTTGCCCGCAGGTCACAAAACTTGGCAAGGATGAGTAAAATGTTTCGCCGCAAGCAATTCTACATGGTATGAGACTCAAGATATCTTGATTTGAAGACATGAATGGGCATATTTAAAAAATTGCAGCCCGCGCCACTTAATTAGTAGATACCGTCTAGCTGCCCATATCCTTTCTTCTGTGTGTAGACATGTTTTCAACGTTAAAAGTTTTTCTCTTTTACAGGATATCGATGTATTAGTTTGCTCCGGTCATGGTCACCTCTATAACATGTGGAGAATCATGACCTATTTATAAAGTTGTCTACACAGTTGGAGGATACAATGAGTGATATTTTTACCCAACATGGGTGACAGGGTGATCTACGGATTGGTCCTCCCTCACCATATGCGATCTACAGTTTTACGATTATTTTTATCTTGCCTTTTTTTATCCTTTTTATGTTGCGATCCTATTGTGGTTGTGCATCTTGGTTGTCTAGAGACCGGGTGTAATGATCAATATTTTTAGTAATAAAGCGTCATTTATCAAAAAAAATTGTAGTTGAAGTGAGTGGACATTGGAGTAGAAATTGAGCCTTTAGAAACAGAAGGTTAGAGTTAGCGACATGGCGACATAATAATAAGGTTATGTAATATTTTTTTAAATCACGATTTTGTAACTCGTCGTGATTTTCACTTCCTGTGATGCAACTTATGTATCAACATTGTAATAAGTTTGTTTCAGTTGGATTATCCTATGGATTTTATATTCCAACAATTTTTTAGATCTTCAATAGTTGTTTCTATATATCTTATAAAGCAAAATTTATATGTGCGTGATATTCCTACAAAACCACACATATGGATTTTTCACAAATTGAGTACTCGTTACCAATGGATTGATTTGGTGTAATAATGGTTGAGCATAATGGAAAGAATATTTGAGATGACTAGCTAGTCGTGTCATCTTGTGTCTCATTTTTTTGGAAATTGGCTGCAGTGTTAGATCAATGGCGGTTACACTCACACATTTTAGTCTGTGCGCAAGCTACATTTATGGATATATGTTGCGGGTGGTAGAGTGGAAGCTGCACTCACACAATAATGTCGATGGTTTTTATGGAAGGAAACTAATTAATCATTTGTAGCATGCCTATGTGTGTATCGTCTGGTTGCAGTTGTGAACTTCACGGCAATGGCCATTGGAGTAGGAATTTCTCCTTTGGGGACAGGAGGTTAGAGCTGGCGCCATGCATGGTGGTATAATTGTAGGGCTGTGTAAAATTTACTATTTTCTCTTTTTTTTTAGCTCGTCACTATTTTCCGCGTCCCGTGAGATACTGAGTTGCAGCTCAGGCATGAACATTGTAAGAAATTGGTTTGCGTTGCATTTCAGAGTGCAGAGAGCAAGAGAGGTTTTATGTTCCAACAAAGCGTTAGACTTTGTTGATGTATAAGGGCGTACACGGTCTTTTCCTATCAGACTAAGCTTTTTACGTGACTGGTTCGATCCGATGGAAGCAATTCTACATGGTATGAAACCAATGTCTTGAGTTCAAGACATAAATGGCGCAAATTTAAAAAAATTCTGCCCACGCCACTTAGTAGTTACGGTCTAGCTAACCATCTTTTTTTTTTGTCTCTATATCGTGTATACAAGGTTTTCAACAAGAACAGTTTTTCCCTTTTGTAGGTCATCTATCAGTGTGTAAGTTGGCTCCGTTTATTGTCACATATATTACGTGTGCATCGAGGATACGACGAGTGATATTTTTACCCAACATGGTTGGTAACGTGATCCACGTATTGGCTCTCCCTCACCATAGATTGATCTACAGTTTCATGATTATATTGTATTTCGCCTTTTTGTGTTTTTTATGTTGCGATCCTGTTGCGGCTGTGTGCATCTTGGTTATGCAGTGGTCGGGTGTAATGTTGAATTTTTGTAATAAAGCACCCTTTATAAAAAAAGGACAAATCTTTTTTGTTGTTGTAGTGAATGACATTGGAGTAGAAACTGAACCTTGGAAACAAAACGTTAGAGTTGGGTACATGGTGATATAATAATAAGGCTATGTATTTTTTTTTAAATCTCGATTTTTGTAACTTGTCGTGATTTCACTTCCCGTTATGCAGCTTATGTGTCAACATTGTAATAAGTTTGTTTAAGTTGGATTTTCCAGTGGAGAGACTAGACAGGATTTATATTCCAACAAAGTCTTAAACCTTCAATAGGTTTGTTTTATAAGATATATTACAAGTTTATAGTAGTTGGTAATTTTAACAACCGTCCATCCGCTTAAATCTGACGGTGGAAAAATAGGAGCTACCGGAAACTACGAAAAGAAAAGTACCCCGAAAACTACCTGAAACTACCGAAATGTATTATTTTTTTATGTGATATTAAAAGAGTATTTATGTAATTTCGTCCCACCCCACTGTCTGATCCGCCGCCGGTCACCCACTCACTCTCTCCGGAAATCAGTTAATCAATCGAGTGTTGCAATGGACATCTAAATTACCTAACCTCAGTAGGAGTGTCAATTGCATCCCAATCCGATTAAATAATCAGACAAATTACATACCTAAGTATCTAATCTAGGTAGGCAGGGCGTTGCAGCCTGCAAGCCACACAGAGCTGGGCAAGCCAGGCAGGGGCGGAGCAGCAGCAGCACAACAGGGAATCACCGATCGATATGCCAATAAAAAAGGGATTGAGGAGGGCGACGGCGTAGTAGACGTAGACCGCGGGCAACGTCTCGACCAGCCCGCTACTGCCCCTAGTTGCACGCCGCGCACCCGCCTCGACGCCTGCTCTCCCTACACTGCGCACAGCTCGTCGAGGTCGTCGTCGCCGAGCAGCCAGCCTCCGTTCCCGCAGATGATGGGAGAAATGTCGCAAGATCCAATCCTGCTGAGGAGGCCGACGGCCCGCTGAGAGACAGACAGGATGAGGGCCGGCGCCGCCGCAGATAGTGGATCAAGTGTGGGAGCAAGACGAGAACTGTTCCCTGTTCATGAACAAATGACCATAATACCCCCAACTAATTATACTTAATTTATTTTTAATGGTTGGACGGCCAAAATAATTAAGGTGAGTACATTTAAATCGAACGGCTGAAATAATTTAAGATGGAAGCTACCTGAAACTACCTGAGGTAGTTTTCCAACCACCGTAAAGAGCTCTATACGTGCATTCTATCCTACATAACCACACATACATATGGATTTTTCACAAATTCAGTAGTTATCACCAAAAGACGAGGATGGATTGATTTGGTGTTATAATGGCTGGACATAATGAAAGAGTATTTTGAGATGGTTAGTCGTGACATCACGTGTTGTGTCTCATTTTTTGGAAATTGGCTGGGAGTGGTAGATCAATGGTAGTTACACTCCCACACCTTTTAGTCCGTGCGCAGGATACATTTATGGATATGTGTTGCGGGTGGTAGAGTGGAAGCTACAGTCACACAATAATGTCAATGGTTTCATGGAAGGAAAACTAATTAATCATTTGTAGCATGTGTATGTGTGTATCATCTGGTTGCAGTTGTGCACTTCACTGCAATGGTCATTGGAGTAGGAATTGCTCCTCTGGGAACACAAGGTTAGAGCTGGCGGCATGGTGGTATAATTGTAGGGCTGTGTAATATTTATTTAGCTCGTCACGCTATTTGGTTTTTCTCTGGGAACACAATAATGTCAATGGTTTTTCTCTCATTTTTTTAGCTCGTCACGCTATTCTCCGCGTCCTGTGAGATGCAACTCAGGTATCAACATATTGTAAGACATTGATTTGTGTTTCATTTTCGAATGCATAGACCGAGAGAGGTTTCATGTTCCAACAAACCGTTAGATTTTGAGATTTCTTCCATATTTTTAGACCAAAAATTATGTATGTATACTCCACCTACCAAACTACACGTATGGTTTTTTGTCTAGCTAAATGAGTAGCTATTGCTGAAATACAAAGGTGGATTTGGTTGGTGTATAATGGTTGAGCATAATAGAAGTATTTGAGATAGTCCGCCTTCTCGTATTGTGTCTCATAATTATGGAGATTGGTGCGGGTGGTAGAGTGGAAGCTACACTCACACAATTCAGTCAGTGCAAAAGTTATATCGATGGATTTGGCTATCCATAGATGACACGGTTAAAGATTAAAAAGAACCAACTTACCCCCCCTTTGCAGGGCTATTTATTCATATCAATTCGTTGGTACCATGCTAATATTACTGCAGCGGCGGGGTAGGACTTGATGGCCTTTTTAAGCGAAACACGTTCTGCCAGGCTCTAGATAAATAAAGCCTCAACGCCCAAAGTAGCGGTTGCAAGCATGCTTCTGATATCAGTTTACGATAAAGATTGACAGAGTTAGACAATCACCATGTTCCACAACAAGAGGTTGGAGTTGAGCACCACAAACAATGTATAATATGGAGGTTTAATAACAAACCAGGACCATATAATGTTTATGTTTCTTTCCCACTTTATGTAGATTGCTGTTCCATTTCGAAAAAATGTGAATGTTCTTTCCTTCGTGTCCTCTGGCACAACTCTTATGTCAACTTGTAATAAATTGATTTTTCGGCATTTTTTACCGTAGGGGTCGAAGAATGTTTTCTCTTCAATTATATCGGAAAATAAAATAGACCTGGAATTTTTCCCCCATATTAAAAACCAAAATATACACCATCTAACAAGTTACATGTATGTTTTCTTTTTTTTCATATTTTAATGTCATGTACGAATCCGTCGTTTCATATTGGCTATGATGGTTTGGAAGTTAAGTTTGGAAATAAATCATAGGAGAAAGTGGGCCAAGCCAAATATTTAGGATAAACGTGAATTTTCTCGTGTAGAATTGTTCCAACTTATTCAAGAGAAAAAAAGTGCTTCTAGTGTGGCTTAACTGAATATTTCTTTGGTCGGATGCATCATCCGTGTTGTCTAGTTCCATCTTAGAGATGGTATCATGACTATCGTTCAACCAATTTAGATGGTGATCTAGGAATCTGATTTGTGGCGCATGAGTCGTGCAATGTAATTAAGTTGTATAAATAAATTCGTTCAGATTTATCTTTTATGTCACCTATTTTATGAATTTGTAAGAATTTGAACTATGAAACAAATATNCTCCTTCCTCGAGCTCCTTGCACCCGTCCCTCACCCTCCACCGTTCCCGTCCCCAGCGCCTCCCGGCCGCGCTCCACCTCCTCTCCTGCGCCGCCCCGTCCCCGAGCTGGCCGTCGTCACGGCCCTCCCCCTCCTTCCCCTCACCCCGGCGCCGCCTCCTCTCCCCTAGCTCCTCTCACCGCACTCGTGCATCTCGTCTCCCTGCTCCACCCGTCCCCGCGCGGTCCGCCTAGGGATGGCAATGGGTACCCTGTACCCGCATACCCTGCAGGTAAAAACCCTATTAGGGCAAGGGTTTGGGACAAAAAAAAAAACCCATGGGTATATAAATAGGAAAATCTTGTGCCCATCGAGCAGAGAGGGTACGGGCATGGGATTGCATTACCCATACCCGCGTGCCCTTGTACCCATATAAATTCTGTCAACTGGAGCTTAGGTTAATTAAACCTAACCTAATTTTCTAATCCCTCATGACCGCATAGGTCAACTCAAGTCAGACCACGATCGATCGGACACATAATCCCATAACTATCTAGCCATGTACTTTTTTTCCTATTGATGGATAGCTCGAGTTTATTTGATTGAATTTCTTATAGTGAAAACTTTATTATAATGTTTATTTTATGGCCTTATGTATGGATAAATTATTTATATATTTTGTCGTGAGTTTATGAATTTAATGTATACACTTATGTGTGGATGTTTATGACTACGTATAGTCACATTAATTATCTCATATATTTTTTTGGCTCAATTGATATGTTGCAAATGCGGGTATTTTTACCCGCGGGTATCCCTTTACCCTGTCTGGTGAAGGGTATGGGAAAAAATTATACCCGCTTACGGGTATGGGCACCGGTGATGGGTAAGCTCGGGGGGCACGGGTAAGGGTATGGGGTGGCTCCACCCGCACCCATAACCTGCGGGTGCCATCCCTAGGTCCGCCGCCCGATCCTCCTCTCTCCTCTCCTGGGCCGCGCCCTGCGCCTTCCCCGTCCGTCCGCCGAGCCACCGTCGCTCGCATCCCCGTGGCTACCTCCCTCCCGTGCTCCGGCTCGCCTTGGTCGCTGCCTCCAGCTCCTCCATCGGCCTCCTCTCCGGCGTGCCGCCGGCGACCTCCCGCCTCGCTGCCTCCTCGCCCCTTGTCCTCCTCCCTCATCGTCGGCCGGTCCGTTCCCGCCACCACAGCGCCGCTCTCCTCCTACTCTAGACCGGCGACCTCGCCCCCTCTGCCTTCCCGCACGGCGCCGCTCGAGCTCCCCAACCTCCCACGGCCGAGCCTCTTCTCCTCTCCTCCCCCGGCCCCTGCTCCTCTCTCTGGCCCTGCTCTACCCGAGCTCGCCTCCTCCCTTCTCTGTCTCCGCCCCGTGCCGTGCTGCCGTGCTTCCCGTCTCCGTGTCTTCGTGCACATGTTTGTGTTGTCGAGCTGGTGCTGTGTTACCTCGCTGTCGGGTTCGTCCTCGTCTCCGTTGCCCGCCACGTGTTTGACAGAAGTCCCGCAAGACGCCCGGCGTTCCGCGTCCGTCTCCGTGCTGCTGCCGTGTTCCGTTCCCGACGGACGTGTCCGTCCCCGTGTGCTGCCTCGGTTCCCCGACTCCGTGTGTGTTTCCCGTTTCCCGTTGCCCGCCCCCGTGAAGCCGGTTCCCCGACGTGCGTCCCCGTCGTGAAGCACCGTGAAGCCTGATCCCCGAAGATGGATACGCCAAGGTCTCCCACGACTCCGTGCTCTGCTTCCACGACGACCCGCCGTGAACCCCGAAGACCCGACCCATTGAGTACCCCGACACCGTGAACCCCCGATGACCCCGAAGACAGAACGCCAAGGTCTGGAACCTCGACAACCCGAGTACGACTACTTCCACGACGTCGACTACCTCGACTACTTCAACCGGAACGACTACCTCGACTACTTCGACTCCGGACGAACCACTACTTCGACTACTTCGACTACGACGACTACTTCGACTACTTCCTCTCCGATCCGAAGACGGTGGTTCCGAATCCGAAGATTCCTCGATTCAACGTGTGAACCCAAACCTTAGCCCTATCTACCTATGTGCGTATCTTATAAAATCATGCATCATTAATTAAGATCGTACCTTTATCCATTTAGTCAATTTAAATCAATTTAATTATGGGGTTTGTCCGGTGCATCTATATTGTGCACCGATCCCATTTAAAATGCTTTGCCATGTGATAGGGAATAAAATTGGATCACATTTAATTTGTCATGCATCATGTCATCAACATGCCGCTTCTTTTGCCGTAGAGTAAAATGCATCTTTTCCGTTGCCCAGTGTTCGTTGCTTCTTCGGGAATAGGCCGTTGAGTTGATGTGAGTAACGACAGGTTCTGCTACCTCTACCGGATTGCAGGCAAGTGATACTCCCTTGCTATCTTTGCTTGTTTTCTGTCTCTCACTCGTCCTATCTTTTGTTCCTTGCTAGCCTTATGTCACGATGCTTGTGTCTCGATCCTATATGCATGTTTACCTTGCAGCCATGATATAGCCACACCTCCACATCCTATTACCCCTGTTGTTTGTTTACCTTGTTAGCCTTGCGAGTCCTAGTGCATGCTTAGGTGCTTTGCTTCAGTTATGTTATCTCTTTAGCTAGTCTTGTTGTTAACATGATAGCTAGGCTCAATTAAAATGGTAATCTTTATTTTCTGTTGCGATGGGTATAACATAATAAAGATAAGGCACCTGCGGAAGGCCAATCGTGGCGTTTTGTTCTGCTAGTGTCGCCTAGGACCCGAGTTCTTTTCCGCTGATCCAAGACTGAGCGCACTAACCACATGTGGGAGTTCTATGGGCCTCCCCGCAATCTATTACCCGGATCTTCAAACATGTCCAGGAGCCACAACTTAGTTCGGGTGTTTCCTTTTGCGCGCGTATCACGATGATGATGTGAAGGTAAGATGATGATGGTTACATGGTTACTTACGGTAGGGCTTGCGGCACGTGGCGTTTACCGCATGTGGACGGAGGGCAATTGATGGGGGGATACTTTATAGGTAGGCCCATGGACCCGGAAAGTAGACCCGCCAAGACCAAGAAGGCCAAAGCCGAGTCACGGGACAAGTCACATGGGCTGGGCTGGAGACAAGCCGACCAAGGCCCGTGTGGAGAAGGGGACACGTCCAAAGATGGAGTCCAAGTATAACCCGGAGTTCTAGTTCGGAAGGACAAAGCCTAGAGTAGGACTCCGTGTATGAGTAGAACTCGACACAGATTGTAAGTCCAGGGACCCGCCACCTTTATAAGGGGGGTCCTGGATCGTAGTAAGCTAAGCTTCAACCAATAGAGAAACCCTAGCCACCAGAGAGAAGTCGCCGGCTCCTAAGTTGTGGGAGCCGGGTCCTTGTAATCGAGATACAATCAAGAGCAATAACATAGAAGCAGGAAGTAGGTCTTTACCTCGAATCAGAGGGGCCGAACCTGGGTAAATCCTTGTTCCTTGACGAGATTAACCGTTCCTACGTACTTCAGTCATCAATGGCCCCAGAACTCATCTTCCCTGAGGAAGAACTTGCCGTGACAACCCCACGACAGTTGGCGCCCACCGTGGGGCCTACGGTGACGAAAGGAGTTGAGATCGTTGGAGCTGCTCGTCGAGCTATGGAGAAACTCGCCATCGGGCGGGTCTACACGGATGAGCATGGAGAGACCGAGATCGATGACTCAGGCTGGACTTCGGAGATGAACGAAGTCGACGAAGGCTACCAGCTTGTCTTTGGAGGAATCAACGTGTTCGTCGGGATGGTGTGCGCGTCGGGTCTTCGCGTGAACTCGGCGGAGTCAGTATCAGAGCCAACCGTTGTCGTCGAGTCCGACGGCGAGGAGTCGGTCGGAACTTCAGAGGTCGGCATCATCGCCGAGTCTGAGGGACCCCTAGCTGAGGAACCAGAGGTGATGCAAGAGTCAGATTCAGATTATGATGCAGATTCAGAGTCCATCCTACCCTTGTTTGAAGATCGGCTTGGGTACGGGATAGAGGAAGAGGATTATGAGGAGTCGCCAGTACGCACTCGTGTTGTGGGAGTCTACATGTCTGGAAACACAGGGAATCAGTTTGATCCGACTCTATTGACAAAGGAAATTAATGCAAGTAATGCCGCTGAGAGGGCAGCCGAGTTAACCAACGCTCGTGCTGCGTTGGAGAAGCAGCTAGCTGATATTACAGAGGCAAACCGTAGACTAGCCGCGGAACAGGCCCGAGTCCAGGATGAAGCTCAAGTTGTGCGGAGGCGCCGCGAGGAGCTTACTTCAATTCAACACCGCAGAGCCAGGAGTCGCTTGCATGATGGAGTCCACATCAATCCAACCAATCTATTCATCACACCTAACGGTTCAGGCAGAGGAGCCGGACTAGGAGGCTCAGCGGCAGCAGGAGGCGCCGCAGGAGGAGCCGGAGGACCACCACCACCACCACCACCACCACCCCCAGAAGGATCGGGAGGCAGCCGTGCCAACGGACCACCGCCTGAAGGAGGAGTCGGAGGAGGAGCACCTGGTGGCTTAGGGTCTCAGCCTAACAGATTTCATACCCCAGAGGGACATTACTCTAATCCTATGGACAACGTACATGCGGCGACTCTGAGGTTGGAGAATATTGTGGTACCAGAGGGACCAGCAGGACAGGAGACTCGTGAGGCTATCGAGCTACTGAAGACAGCTTTGACTCAGCAAGCTTTGTACCCAACCTTTCCAGATGCAAGTAGGCTACACTCAACACCCTTTAACTCAGGTACGAGGAGTCGGCACGGTGAGTCCAACCCGGCCAACTCTACGAGTGCAAGGCGTCGTGAGCTAGTGAGGAATCGTGCAAACATGCCAACTGCTTCACAGGCTCAGCTAGTGGTTGATGAAGCAAGGCAACGACGAGAAAGAGAAGCAGCAAGAGCT
The DNA here is from genome assembly GCA_012064385.1 of Puccinellia tenuiflora. Lineage (NCBI taxonomy): Eukaryota > Viridiplantae > Streptophyta > Magnoliopsida > Poales > Poaceae > Puccinellia > Puccinellia tenuiflora. Next base: position 180,674 of record QRDG01002486.1, on the reverse strand, counting down.
CGGGAGGCAGAAAGGGACAGAGCATTAGTGGGCGCAGCCAACCCGCCTCAGCCAACCCGCGTGCACGAGGAGGTGACTTCTCCTGGTGCTTCCCCAGCATTAACAGGACCAGAGTGTTTGTCTGATGCCATCAGGTCCGAGTCCTTCCCCAGCAGTTTCAAGGAGCCGCGCAAGGTTCCAAACTATGAGCCAAACATGGACCCGACCTCTTGGTTGGGTACATACGAGATGGCAATGAGTATTCGCAATGCCACAGGTAATCTGTGTGCCAAGTTCATGTATCTTATGATGGAGGGAGCAGCCAAGGTTTGGATGCGCAACTTGCCTCCTAGGTCAATCAACTCTTGGGAGCAATTGAAGGCAGCTTTTATTCAGAACTTCCAGGGCACATGCAAAAAACTCAGCACCATCGAGGACCTAGAGCGGTGTGTCCAGAGGAAGGGCGAGTCAGCAAGGCACTGGATGAAGCGAGTCTCAGAGATCATTAACTCCTCACAAGGACTCCCACCAGTTTCAGTGTTAATGGCGATGGAGAGAAATTGCAGTTACAATCCCTTGAGTTGGAAGCTAGGTCGTATGAAGGAGAGCCTGAATCAAGGTATTCCCCTTACGATTGGTGAGATCATGGCAGGTGCTAATAAGCACGCTGCCACAGACAAAACAAAGGATCAGGAGGAAGGAACTAAAGGACAAGGTGGCAATGGTCAGAATCAGAACCAGAATCAGAACCAGAATCAAGGTGGTGGCAAGAGGCCATATGGAGACAACTCTGACCTAGTGGCCAACACAAACACTGGAGTCAGACGCAAGGACAATAATTCTGGTGGATACCAAGGCCGTACTCCAAGCACAGAGGAGGTCTTGAGGATTCCCTGCCCTAAACATGCCAAGAACGGTAGATGCGGTCATACCTGGGACAGTGCGTAGATTTGCAGCGCGCCAGGTTCCAAGGGCCAGGAGGAGGTAACAACAATGGTGGATATAGAGGAAACAATGGAGCCGGAGGACCCGGCAATAACGGTGGAGGAGCCGGCAATAACCCAAACCAACCTCAAGGAGGAGGTCACCAGCAGGGCGGGTTCCAGCAGAACCCGAAGCAGCTCAATGATGGCAATGGTCAGTATTATGTCACAACTCGGCAGCACAACCCGAGTCGTGGCAGCTACCATGTCTTCACAACTAGTACGTCCAAGCGTTCCAAGAAGTTGAAAGTCAGAGCAGTTAATGCAGTAGAGCCGGCCCTTCCACAGTGGCTCAGGTGGTCAGAGCAAACCATCACATGGAGTCGGGCAGATCATCCTCCAAGAGTCGACGAGCCAGGGCAGTTAGCCTTGGTGGTAGCACCTCAAGTTGGGGGCTATACATTAAACAAAGTGCTTATGGATGGTGGAAGCAGTATCAACATCTTATATTATGACACATTCAAGAGGATGCAGCTGCAAGATAGACAGCTAATTCCAACAGAGACAGTGTTCCATGGGATAGTACCAGGGAAGTCGGCCAAGCCCATTGGTAAGATTTATCTTGAGGTTGCTTTTGGCACAGTGGAGAATTTTCGTTCAGAGATTATGCCCTTTGAGGTAGTGGACCTTAAGAGCCCATATCATGCTCTTTTTGGTCGACCTGCATATTTTAAGTTTATGGCCAGGCCATGTTATGTGTACTTGAAGCTCAAGATGCCAGGTCCAGCAGGAGTCATCACAGTTAATGGCAGCAGACAGATGGCATTGGAGTGCGAGTTAGGTGATGCAGCTATGGCTGAGACAGCTTGTGCTCAAGAGGAGCTGAAGTTTTACAAGGCAAACGTGGACCCGGAGGACAACTCGGTCCTTAAAAAGCCGGCCACAGAGGAGAAGATGAAATTCAAGTCAGCTCAGGACACAAAGCAAGTCGACTTTACCCCTGGCGACTCTTCCAAGCAGTTCACCATTGGGGCACACCTCTCTGATAAATAGGAAAGCGCGCTCGTCGAGTTCATCCGTGAGAACCGGGACGTTTTTGCATGGAAGCCATCTGACATGCCAGGAGTCCCGAGAGAACTCGCCGAGCACAGTTTACATGTTAATCCTAATGCAAGACCAGTTAAGCAGGGTCTGCGCAAGTTTCATGATGACAGGAGGAAAGCCATAGGAGAAGAGGTGGCTCGGCTCCTCGCAGCCGAGTTCATCAAGGAAGTCTTTCACCCAGAGTGGGTGGCCAACCCAGTGTTAGTACCAAAGAAGACAGGAGAGTTGCGTATGTGCATTGACTTCACGGGCCTAAACAAGCACTGCCCTAAGGACCCGTTTGCACTACCTCGCATAGACCAGATCATTGACTCCACAGCGGGGTCAGAGTTGCTTTGTTTCTTGGATGCATACTCAGGGTACCATCAGATCAGACTCAACATAGAGGATGAGCTGAAGACGTCCTTCATCACGCCCTTTGGAGCATTTTGTTACACAACAATGCCCTTTGGACTCAAGAATGCAGGAGCCACATATCAGAGGTGTATCCAAAATTGTTTCAAGAAACAGATTGGAAGGAATATTCATGCTTATGTGGATGATGTAGTGGTCAAGTCTCAGAAGGCCGACTCTCTGATAGCAGACCTGACAGAAACCTTTGAAAACCTACGCAAGTACAAGATGAAGCTCAACCCAACCAAGTGTGTCTTTGGAGTCCCTGCGGGCAAACTCCTAGGCTTCATCGTTTCAGAGAGAGGCATTGAGGCAAATCCAGAGAAAATCAAGGCTATCCATAACTTGCAGAAGCCGACTTGTCTGAAGGACGTTCAAAAGCTCACTGGATGTGTGGCAGCTCTAAGCAGGTTTATTTCAAGACTCGGGGAGAAGGCGGGTCCTCTCTACCGACTCCTGAAGAAGTCAGACAAATTCCTATGGGATGAAGAAGCTGACCGTGCTTTTGAGGAGTTGAAGAAAACTTTGTCAACAGCACCAGTGCTTGCAGCTCCTACAGATAAGGAGCCCATGTTATTATATGTAGCTGCCAACGAGAGAGTTGTCAGTGCAGTAGTAGTTGTGGAGCGTGCAGAGGAAGGAAAGGAGTACCCAGTGCAGAGACCTGTCTACTACATCAGTGAAGTCCTCACAGAGTCAAAGCAAAGGTACCCACAGTGGCAGAAGTTGGTCTATGGAGTTTTTCTTGCAAGTAGAAAGCTAAAGCATTATTTCCAAGAGCATCCAATTAAGGTGGTGAGTTCAGCACCGCTGGCAGACATTATACGCAACAGAGAGGCAACAGGGCGAGTCGCCAAGTGGGCAATTGAGTTGGGTCCTTATCATATCACATATGAGCCAAGGACAGCGATCAAATCTCAAGCTTTGGTTGATTTTGTCAATGATTGGACAGATTTTACATCTTCACCAAGCACCCCTTGCACCAAGTATTGGACAATGCACTTTGATGGGTCCAGACAGTTGGAAGGCTCAGGAGCCGGCGTGGTGTTAACCTCACCTAAAGGAGATAAGTTGGCATATGTCCTTCAGTTACACTTTGATTGTACCAACAATATGGCAGAGTATGAGGCTTTGCTCCATGGCCTGCGTTTGGCCAAAGAGATGAACATCAAGCGTATCAGGTGCTTTGGAGACTCGGATCTCGTAGCTCAGCAAGTGTCTGGAACCTGGGACTCGAAGGACGCAAACATGGCAGCTTATAGAAGAGCAGTCGAACAGATAGCCGGGTTCTTTTCTGGTTATCAAGTGGAGCATATTGACAGGCGCAAGAACGAGGCTGCTGATGCGTTATCACGACTCGGCTCTCGTCGAGAGAAAGTACCACCAAATGTGTTCTTGGATGAACTCCATCACCCTTCAGTCAAGTTGCCCACAGAGGAGGAGTTAGCTTTTCCAGACCCAGAGTCGGCACTTGTTGCAGCAGTACGAGCAATCCCAACGTGGACAGAGCCCTACCTAGCATATCTCCTGCGGGGTGAACTCCCAAAGGATGAAGTCAAGCGAAAGCAACTCATCAGGCGATGCAAGTCCTACACAGTCATTGACGGCGAGTTGTACAGAAGGAGTGTTACTGGAGTCTACCAGAGATGTGTGTCTCCAGAAGAGGGCAAGCAAATATTGCAAGAGATTCACGCAGGAGATTGTGGTCATCATGCATCCACTAGATCCTTGGTGTCAAAAGCTTTCAGACACGGGTTCTTTTGGTTGACAGCACATTTGGATGCAGAAAGGATAGTTCGAGTCTGTGATGGATGTCAAAGGTACGCAAGGCAAGACCACGTGCCAGCTCAAGAACTCAGAACAATCCCTATCACTTGGCCGTTTGCAGTTTGGGGACTCGACATGGTGGGCCCTTTCTCAAAGTCGCCTTGTCAGAAAACCCATCTGCTAGTAGCAGTTGACAAGTTCACCAAGTGGGTGGAAGTGGAACCCGTCAGCAGAGTCGACGGTGCATCAGCTGTGAGATTCTTCAAGAAAATAGCAACACGCTTTGGATACCCTCATAGCATCATCACAGACAATGGTACCAACTTATCAGTTGGGGAGATGGCCAAGTTTTGTGGTGAGAACAACATCAGACTCGACCTAGCCTCAGTGGCACATCCACAGTCCAATGGACAAGCAGAGAGGGCAAATCAGGAGTTGCTGAAGGGAATTAAGCCTCGGCTCCGAGTCCCTTTGCTAAGAGCCGCCGGGTCTTGGGTTGAGGAGTTACCAGCAGTACTCTGGAGCATCAGGACGACTCCTAACAGATCCACTGGCTTCACACCTTTCTTCATGGTGTATGGAGCAGAAGCTGTCTTGCCAAGCGACTTGTTGCATGACTCGCCACGAGTCGCCAATTATGTTGAGACAGAAAACGAACTCGCCCGCCAGGACTCGGTCGATGCACTTGAGGAAGCAAGGGAGTTAGCCCTAGAGAGATCAGCAGTTTATCAGCAGGACTTGCGGCGATATCACGCACGCAGAGTCAAGACCCGGACTTTCCAGGAAGGAGACTTAGTGCTTCGCCTTGTCCAGAATAAGGAAGGGATGCACAAGTTATCTCCACCATGGGAAGGACCGTTCATCATAAGCAAGAATCTGAACAACGGGTCGTACTATCTAATGGATGTGCGAGAGCCGGCAAGTGTAGGCAAAGGAGCTGATACAGCTCATACTCTAGATCCTTATGCAGAGGCAAAGAGGCCTTGGAACATAGCTCAATTACGTCCATATTATACTTAAGTTGTAATAGTTTTATGAGTTGCAAGGCAAAGAGCCCAGTGAGCCATGCCTAGATGTAATCACATTGTTATGATCAAATGAAATAAAGCCGGCTTTTGTGAACATGAGTCCTTTAGTCGAGTCACCCAGTGAGTGCGCTTTGTTCTTTAAATTTTGATTATCAGGTTCTTGGGGGCTTGCTTTTCAGTGAAAAAAGTTAAGCTTAAACTCTTGGACCCGGCACAGTAGCCAAACTTTTCCTAGTCTTTTCGCTGGTAAGTCAGATGCATCCTGCACAATATGACCTATCTACAGGCATGACTTGTTTCTCTCTCTTATGGATCCTAAGGAACATATGAGTTAAGAACCTGTCAGCACAAGCTGTAAGAGAAGTCATGCAGGGCCTACTTATTCATCAGTGAAAAACTAGACGGGTTATAAGAACCAAGCCGATTGGCACAAATTCAAAATAGCTAACAAGCTAAATAGTTTAAGGCACCAGTAGTGCATCATTACAACCCAAAGTAGCTAACAAGCTACATAGTTTAAAATCATCAGAAGTACATCATTACAAACTGGAGTCATCTAGAGAGTTTTCCTTAACAGGAGCTGAGTCCTTGACTGGAGCTGTGGAGTCCTTAGCTGGAGACTTGTCTTTCGCCTGTGCAGCAGATGTAGAAGTCGACTTCGCAGGGGATTTTGTGGCAACTTTCTTCATCTGAAAGCCAGTTCCCCTCGGGTTCTTCATGTGCTTGCTCAACTCCTCTTGAATTTGGGAGCCGCCAGTTGCGACTCTTGAGGGAGTGGGCGCAGCAGGAGTCTTTAGCGTGGGCTCTGCACCAGTCGAGTCGCCAGTCCCAGGAGCTGCTGGAGTGGAAGAGCTTGGCACAGTTGATGGGGCACCAGCCATGTCCTGTGAGGGACGCCCAAAGTTTACGATTGGAGGAACTCCTGGATTAACCCTCTTGTTTTCCAAGTCATAATGATGAACCCATACCTCTGGGTCCATCTTATTGGCGATCTCGCAAGCGTAAGGCCTCACTAGCTTCTCCTCAGCCTTGAAATCATCTTGGGTGAAGGGTTTGCCATCTTCATGCTGCTCTGGCTTCCCCATAGTGAGCATTGCTGGCTCCAGGACAGTTGGGTAGTAGCTGTGTGCCAGTGCAAGTATCCTTATGGCAGATCTCCTCATGGCAGATTGTTTCCACAAGTGCATGTACCCTGGAGCTCTTGACAACTCATCAACCAATCGTTCAGGCTCCTTGGGGTACTTGCCCTTGGAGTTAAGATATTTTACCACAGAGCGAGCACCCTCCTGCAGCCCATGGCAGTGGTCTAGCATGGCATGGAGTTGTTGGCTAGTGGGCAGCTTGAGTTTTGGGGAGTCAGCCCCTGCAAAGTAAGAGAAGTCAAAAGTCATAAGTAGCTGAGTTCTTTGTATCAAGCTAAAAGAAGGCAAGTGCAGTAACTTACCAAAGATATGATGGCACATAGCCTTAATTCCCTTTTGGCATACGTCCAAGACAGCTCTCAGATCAGTGTGTGCCTTTTGGGCGGCCTTCTTTGCTTCAGCCGACTCCTTCTTCACCTTTGCTAGCTCAGCAGCTAGGACTTGTAAGTCTTTCTCCAGTTGGAGGGAATGCTGTTTCTCAGATTCAGCAGATTTGGCACTGGAAGCTGCTTCGTCTTCCAATTTTTTCATGTCTCTCTTCATCTTGGAGACAACAGTCTGAAAAAGCAGAAGTCAGGAAAATCAGAAGTCAGCAATGTACAAGTCGACAATCAACAAGTCAGAAAAGTGCAAATCAGATTTTTTATAAGTCAAATTCTATAACTCATGAGCTCCAAGTCGTCACAAGTCAACAACTTGGCGCTTGGGGGCTACTCAGGAGTCAATTCTTTCATACACATCAAGCAGGCATGAGTCCTAGTTGGCAAGTCATAAGCTCCAAGTCGCCACAAGTTAGCAACTTGGCGCTTGGGGGCTACTGGCAGATCAGAATTTTTCATCAAGTTAAGTATGAGTAAAGTACATATATTTACAGCTCCAAGTCGCCACAAGTTAGCAACTTGGCGCTTGAGGGCTACTCGCAGAACAGAAGTTTTTCTCCAAGTAAGGTATCAGTAAGCAACATATATTGATAGCTCCAAGTCGTCGCAGGCTGACAACTCGGCGCTTGGGGGCTACTCGCGCAGAAATTTTTGGTCTAAGGACCCGACAGACAGTAAATTAGCAGCCCCGAGTCCTAGTAGAGCTAAGGACTCAGGTCTTGGGGGCTACAGTATGCAAGTTTTTCCACCTAGCAAGCGATTTGAGTTCAGGATGAAGCACCTATCTTAGCTCCAAGTCACCAAAGATAAGGTGCTTGGGGGCTACTGTAATAGGAGACTAATGGAGAAAGCATAAAGAGCACAAGTTAGAATATTTACGTTATGAATCATCTCAAGGGCTCTGAGGGCTACTTGCTCCTCATCCTTTAGCTTGGAGGCTTGATCATTAAGTTCTATGGCCTCAATATAGGCCTCGTTGAAGGATTTATTGTCAGATATCCTGAGCCGGCTGTAGTCAGTTGAGGACTTTGCTGGCTCGGTGTTGAGCTGAGAAGTGGGAGCCGCTTTTTCTTGACTCGGAGGCATCTGAATTGTCGTGGTTGGAGTCCCACCCCCAGAGGAGGATGGGATCACCGAAGGAGTCTCCAACCGAGTCCTTGGAGCGGACTCGGGAACAGGGGGAGTCCCAGTGGTTGTTGCACCAGCAGATGCAGGAGTCGTAGGGGCTGTCTTCGTGCTCGTCGTCTGAGAAGTCGACGGCGGTACAGCCCCTCGGCTGGAAGTCACGTCGGTCATTCCTTGTTGCTTGGAGACCTTGGCGCAGGGCCGAGCTCTGAGACAGGACAGATTAAAAGTCAGATATTGATCAAAGAAAAATACAGATGTCATGCTAGTAAAGATAGAGGAGAAAAGTCATACCCAACATTTGTCTCAAGATCCAAAGAGGCTTGAGAGTCAGAAGAGAAGATTGACATTCCTGACACATAGGAGTCAGCTTTCTCAGGAGGAGAGATCGACTTCCTCTGGTGTGATACAGGTAGAGGCGGAGGAGTCTCTGCAGGGCCGCTTGAGCGTAGTTTCCTTTTCTTGGCAGCAAGGACTTGCGCAGGAATTTCTTCAGGCTCGCTGGAGGAGCTGCTAGATTTTCGGACTCGTGAGGCGGGTACCTTAGGCACAGCAGCCCGGGACCCATTCTTCGGAACTGGAGGAGTCGGGGAGCGACTCTTGACATCTGATGACTCCTCAGATGGAGTTGGTTGGGCTCCTGCAGGACTTGATTCAGTGCGCTCTTCGTCAGCATATTGCGCTTCAGAGGAGGACTCCTCCTCAATGACATTGACAGTGGGGGCCTCAGGCGAGGACTCCTCATCTTCATTCTCTTCACCAGCGGCAGTAGCCTCTTTAGAGGACTCCTCGCTGGCTTCTTCTTCTTCAACAATCTCTGCAGCAGCAGAGGTGCTCCCTTTGCCCTTGTCAGATTCAAGGGCCGACTTCCAGAAGGAGTCGGTAAGCTGCAGAGAGGAAACAGAAAGTTTGAGTTAGCAAATTGAGATAATACAAGCAAGCAAGAAGGAAAGACAGTTAAAGTACTTACAGCAGGAGCTGGGCAGGTGGAGCAAAAAGGCTGGAGCCCAAAGTGGGCCTGGTCCTTCACCATCTTTCCGGTCAGCTTCTTGATCAATCGACCAAGTTCAGGACCGTCAGACAACTTATCTGTCACCCTGAGATCATCAGTGACACACCTGGTATATGAGCAGATGAGCCGAGTCCTGGGACTCAACGGTTGAATTCTCCAGGTGGTCCAGCAGCGGACGAGATCCATGTTTTCCAGGTCATGGGAGAGGAGAGCCCGGATTCTAAGGATCAATGACTCGACTTTGGGCCGGGCAGCCTCTGAGCACCTGGCCTTCATAGCAGGAGTCACCTCCAGTCGGCTCTCAGAGAATTGAGGGAGCTTAGGTTCATCCTCAGGAGAGGTGTCCTTGCAATAAAAGAAGGTTTTTTGCCAGTCTTTGATGCGGTTTGGGAAAACTGGCTTAGGGAAGACAGAATTTAGGCGACGCTGGAGAGCTACAGCGCCACACTGTAAGAGAGGGCCCCCGGAGGTTTCAGGTTGGGGGTTGCAGTAGAACAATTCGAGCCATAGATCTAGGTCTGGCTCAATCTGGAGGTAATCCTCACAGAGAACAACGAAGTTGGATAGGGTAAGAATGGAATTGGGCGCAAGATCGTGAATCCGCAGCTTATAGAACTCGAGGAGCTGGCGGAAGAACAAATTACCAGGGGGCGTGAAACCGCGGGAAAAGGTGCTCCGCAAAGATGACGACCTCGCCCTTCGCCGGAGAAGGCACCGATTCATCTCCAGGAGCTCGTGCCTTGACGCTTGAGGGAAGGAGGCCTGCTAGGCGATGTGCTTTCAGTTGCTCCGCCGTGATGGTTGAACCGCCCCAATCGGCGGAGATGGATCTCTTCGAGGCAGGTGCGGCGGCGGCGGCGGCCTCGGAGGCAATGTCAATGATCCTGCTCCCAGAAGGGGCCTTGGCCTTAGAGGTGCCCTTGGTGGCGCGCTTGGGAGCCATGGCGTACGTGCGGTGCAAGAGGGAGCGCTGCGCGGGAAAGAAAAGAGTGCAGGAGAGACAGAAAGTTTGGGGAATGAAAGGGCTGTAGAGGTTTTAGTTCTTACCCTTCGACATTTATAAGAGGGTAAAAACCCTAGAGGTTTACCGTGGTGGCCCGCGGTAAAAACGTGGGTAACGATTCAACAGTTAAAGGTTAAGGCCACAGGGGTGGAAGAAGAGTTGGCTTGTTCCAGAAAGCCGAGTCCTATGATTTGAAGAGTTGAAAATCGACAGAGTAGTGTACAGGAATAGTCACAGACTCGGCCAAGTGCTGTAAAGAGCTAGAGCGGTGGACTTGTACAAAAGGCCAGGATGGGTTCGTTTTACGTGTATTATGTCTTAATTGCAGGAATTCATCTTGGAGCTAGCAGCTAGCGACTTCTGAGCTTGTGACTCGGAGTGAAGGAGTCGACAGAAGGAGTCGACCCCAAGAGTCAAGAATAAAATCAAGAAGATAGAGGAAGCCGACAAAGCTGCACCCAAGATAAATTCGGGGGCTACTGATGGGGGGATACTTTATAGGTAGGCCCATGGACCCGGAAAGTAGACCCGCCAAGACCAAGAAGGCCAACGCCGAGTCACGAGACAAGTCACATGGGCTGGGCCGGAGACAAGCCGACCAGGGCCCGTGTGGAGAAAGAGACTCGTCCAAAGGAGGAGTCCAAGTACAACCCGGAGTCTAAACTTGGAAGACCAAGACGTAGAGTAGGACTCCGTGTATGAGTAGAACTCGACACAGATTGTAAGTCCAGGGACCCGCCACCTTTATAAGGGGGGTCCTGGACCGTAGTAAGCTAAGCTTCAACCAATAGAGAAACCCTAGCCACCAGAGAGAAGTCGCCGGCTCCTAAGTTGTGGGAGCCGGATCCTTGTAATCGAGATACAATCAAGAGCAATAACATAGAAGCAGGAAGTAGGTCTTTACCTCGAATCAGAGGGGCCGAACCTGGGTAAATCCTTGTTCCTCGACGAGATTAACCGTTCCTACGTACTTCAGTCATCAATGGCCCCAGAACTCATCTTCCCTGAGGAAGAACTTGCCGTGACAACCCCACGACATTTAGGTTTTCGGTTTTATTTCTTTTCGCTTATTTTTCGGGGTTTAGGGTTTCTGTTTTTTTCCTTTTCGCTCATTTTCAGGGTTTCGGAGGAGAGCACACGTATAAATTACCCACTACACATATAAGTACTCACTACACATATAAAGTACTCTCGTTAATTACATATATAGTCATAATTACAATGGAGATCACCGCTAGCTTAGTACATGCACGGAGGGAGTCTATTTTTCGACATAGTAGAATTCATCGAATTCATCTATGACATGCGTCAGCATGAATCCCACCAATTCCTCCGCAATAGATTTACGCGGTTTTCTGGTAGGAGCTGGTTCTGCTTCCTTGACATCTTTAAAAGAAGGAGATCAAATCAGTTATGATCGAAACTAAACACAATTGATGGTAGCAAAATAAAAGTTGTGTATGATGTTTATCGTACCTCTCGATTTCTTGCACTATTGACTCTCTCATTGACCCTCATGTGAATATACTCGTAAACGTAGTATCCACATAGTTCTGCCCCCTGTGGTTGTCACAGACACCACTATAGAAGAATATAATTTAATCAAATAATAATCAAGAGAATGATAATGGTATTAGAAAGATACACGGACCTAGATATGTAGTAGTACTTACTTTGTTAGCCTTGAACTCCAGCTTATCTTTCCATTCACCGTGTTCTTCCGCGATGAACTTTTTCCAAACCCTGCCCGGAAAAAAAAATGAATTGATATCCGAAAATGAACGAAAGAGGACGATATAGTGCGATGGAAATTACCTCTTGAGCATTAGACGTACGCTTTTGTAATCATCTTGATCTCTCTTTAATGAGTCCCAGACTTCAACTTCTCCTTCCTCGAGTCTAATGATTAGCAGAATGAAGTGATAACTACCCAAGATTTATATACGCAAGTATTCAGAACTCATCAATTACACTTAATATCGGGAAAGCAAAATAGAATGTGTACAAGACAGTAACACTCACCCAAAGTTGTAAGGAAAAAGTATTTCCTTTTTGGTACTTTGTCGCTTAAAAACATTAGCAAAAGGTCCTCTGTGTCCTGGACATACAGAGGACTTTCTACGGTGACTTCATTAAGTTTATCCGGGTCAATGAACCCAATGTCCCAGATTCCTCCCATTCGGCATTCACGAATCTTCATTCTGCATAATAGCGTACAAAAGAATGTTGTGAGAATAATTACAAGCAATGAAACGAGCTTAACTACAAATAATTAAATTACACGGATAAATTACTTACAGACAATAGCAGCTGATGATAGATTTGTCGAGAGCAAGTTGATTGTACATCTGAAAAAGTTCGGAGAACTCAACCTGCACACCATATTCTCGGAAGTAGTGTTGTTCCTTAACTCCCGCCATGAGATATTCTCTCCCTTATTTTGCGGCGGCCATGTACCAGTTATTCAATTTATATAACTGTGTTGTTAGAGCACTTGGATTTTCGACCAGAGGCAGCCCGAGTTCAAATTTATATTGAATTGTTATCTGCGCTATTTGGTAACCTGTGTCGCCAATGACAACTTCTCCATGCTCGATTTCCCGAGCTTCAGAAGGCACAATGAGCGGGGCGATCGATTGTGCTTCTTGTTCTCCGAGCTGGGCAACTCTTTTTCCGCACGCTTTATCTTTCTCCATCTGTGAGGAAAGTAGTCAATACCCCGCTCATAGTCTGAAAGGGGCCGCTGTGGAAACGTATATAGGTTGTGAACGGTGCGATCTTTTACCTCGGTTGGTATAGTCTTCAGAAGTTCCTTTATGGGGTCAAGTCTTGCCTCCAGTCTTTCCTTTTTTTTCTGTTCAAAAAGGCTTTAGCCTTGCCTTGTGTGCTCAGTTTTAATTCCTCCATAGTTATCTCGCCAGCTAACTTCTCAGGAGCCTTGACTTCCTTGGGTTTTCTTGGACGTTTCTTGACAGGGGACGATGTGAACAGCTTCCGCTTTGTCAAATTACTGCTAGTAGGCGCAGTAGTCGGCTGACGGGACGGCGCGGGCGATGGACTCGCGGTGGGCTCCCAATCGTCGGGGGAGGAGGGTGGACTTTGCTGTGGTGAATTTCTAACCGGAGGAGTCGGTGGCCTTGGCGTCGAGTCTGGAAACTTGATGTATTTCTTCTTCCATAGAACGATGCCAAGCTCGACTTCTCCCAATGTCTTCTCGCCTTCAGCTCCAGGAATGTCAAGATGCATTGAGTTGAATCCCGACAAAACTTTCGTGACCCCGACACGAGCAAATCCAGCTGGAATCTCACCAAAATGGAAGGTTGCTCCAAGTTGATGTGGTAAAGCATAGCCATTCGCCAACGGAAAACTAAGGTTATTCATTGGCGCATGTAACTCACAGTTTGTCTTCTCCGTGATATCATCCACGGGGTAGCGCGCCGCCGACGGTTCATCAACTGCAGGATCTTGTAGCTGCGTGGAACCCACGCTGCTTTTCCGCTGAGATGGGTAGACTTCGACTGCATGATCTTCTACTCGCGGCTGAGATTCCCTTTCCTGGGTAATTAAAGCCAGTTGCTCCTTCACATCATGCATCTGGCGTTCTAATGCAGTAAACCTCTCCGCCTCCCTCTTCTTACTTATGCAATGTTTTCTATAAGTTGCAGCGTCCTTCGGAAACCCTTCAAGAAAACCAACCCCGCGTCCTCTGCCTCGACATCGTCCCTAGTGTTCTTTATTCCCGAGGGCGAGTGAAAGCTCATCGTCCTCTCTATCGGGAACATATTTTCCCTGTCGGACTTTGCGTCAACTAGTTTTTTGGCGACTCTTGTAATTCTTTTCTTCCATTTTCCCTGTGCAACAATCAGCCCTGTGTCTGGGTCCAACACTGCCCCATGCGCGAACAACCAGAACTTGGACCTGTCGGGCCAGCCATCTGTCCGTGGAGTGATCCCTTTTTTACGCAGCTCATTTTCATAGGCTTCCCACTTAGGCAAGGCAGTCTTGTAGACACCTGAGCCCAAACAATGGTGATATTTCTTCTTCTGAGCATTCAACTTATTTTGGGTCGATCGGGCCACAGCGACGGCCGATTTCTTATACGCCGCAAATTCAGGCCAGTCATCTTTTAGCTTCTCTAGAGGTCCGGTGAAATTTGGAGGTTCTTTCGCATATTTTCTCCACAATCCGTTCTTCCAGTTGTTGAATTGCTGGGCCATCTTGCTAAGAGTCCATTCCTTGACTTTATCCTGCCTCTTCTGTGGGAGATCTGCCAGTAGGGTGAAAGAAGCCAATATCGAGGCCCAAAGGGTATCTTTAATTCTTTCCTCAAGATATTTTGCGCCAATGTTGGCTTTCTTCGGCTTATTCCATTCTGCAACGGTGATCGGGACCATGTCCCTAACAAGAACACCGCATTGAGCTACATATTTAGTGTAGAATCCTTCGGGTTTCTCCGGTTTGCCTTTTATACTAACTTCGTCGATCGACAACTTTGCACCATCCGGCAGCTTTACCCCTTGGTTCGGGCCTCGTTTAGGGATTGACTTAGATGCAGTGGGCTAAAAGAAAAATGTTTCGTTAATAAGTGCAATATAAATCAATTAATGCATCTAGCTAGTTATCAACAAGACTAATATATACCTCGCCGGAGTTTTCTAATGGCACTTCTTCGCCGTTGTCGTCTCTGAAATTTTCTAACTCAACTCCCTCACCCGAGTCGTTCAAACATTTCGCGTTGAAATCTTCGTCGTCTTCTTCGCCGGAATCTTCTCCATCAGAATTGGGTCCTGCAGCCCTTTCATATATAATTGCTTGCATCCGGTCTTCATTCTCCTCGTCTCGGATGAAGGGGGCGTCGTCTCGGGTGATGGGGGCGTCGTCCTCCATAGCTCAATGTCACTGCAAATTTTAATTCATAGCAAACAACTTTAAATTTCATTGCAACTAAAAATAACATTGCTTTGATAAATTTTCAAACTTTGCTAAATTTACTTATACACTAATGAAATAATTTCAAACTTTGCTACTAAAATTTTCTAACTTAGCAATATTTCAAACTTAGGAATATTTCTAACTTAGCTATATTTCAAACTTAGCAATATTTCAAACTTTACTATGTTATCTAAATGACTTAGCAATATTTCTAACAAAATTGCTACACTAATAATAACCTAAAATAATTTTCAAACTTTGCTACTAAAATTTTAGGGCACTAACAATTTTTCTACTAACTATTTTTTCTACTAACAATTTTTTCTACTAACTATTTTCTACTAACAATTTTTCAAACTTTACTATGTTATCTAAATGACTTAGCAATATTTCAAACTTGCTAAGTTTACAAAATTTGCTAAGTTTACAAAATTTTCTACCTTAGCAATATTTCAAAATTTGCTAAGTTTCAAATTTGCTAAAATTGCTAAGTTTACAAAATTTGCTAATAATAATCTAAACAATAATAATCTAAACTTTACTAATAAAACAATAATCTAAACAATAATAATCTAAACTTTACTAATAAAATAATTTTCTTATACACTAAATTTTTTCAACCTAAACATGAGTACTAAAACAAAAAAATGAGCACTACTAATCAAAATAACAGTACTAAAAAAAAAAGAAAAAAAAACTAACCTTTGCGGCGGCCGGAGCAGGGCTACGCGGCGGTCGGAGCAGGGCGTGGAGCAGAGCTACGCGGCGACTATGGAGCAGGGCGTGGAGCAGGGCATGGTGCAGAGGAGGGAGTAGGGCGTGGAGCAGAGGAGGGAGCGGCGACTGCGGCGAGGGAGGAGGCGATGGGCCGGAGCAGAGGACGGAGAGGCGATGGGCCGGGGAGGCGTGTCGTGGAGCAGAGCAGGGGTGGCGGAGGTCAACGCGGCGAGGGAGGAGGTGATGGCGCGGCCGCCGGCCGGAGCAGAGCTTCGCCGGAGCAGGGTCGCGTCGAGGAGGAGGCGTCGGCGGCGTTGAGGACTTGGCGATTTGGGGAGCGAGGCGTCGATCCCCTGCCACTTAACCGTTCAAAACACCTTTCGTACCGGTTGTGTCTTTAGTACCGGTTGTAAAGAACAACCGGTACTAAAGGTCTGTTTTGGGCCGCGGCGAAATTTCGTGCGCGAAGCCCACCCCTTTAGTACCGGTTGTACTTAACAACCGGTACTAATGGGCTTTTGATTTTTTATTCCATTAGTTTCTTTTTTCTTTCTTATGTTTTCTGTTTTTTATATCTATTTGGTTTCTATTTTGTTTTTTTTCTCTAGTTTCTTTTTTTAATATATATTTAATTTAATTGTCTAAAAAATTGTAATAATTATCTATGTATTTGTTTTCTTATTTTATATCTATTATCTATTTGTCAACGTCAATACGTAGGGGGGACTCGTGTCCTCCCCAGCGCTGGGGTAGGACACGTATGTGACCAGGCAGCACTGAGGGAGGACACACATGGCCAGGACAACGATAGGGAGGACACGTGACTGACACGAGTCGTGACCGCAAAGCCCACCTTTAGTCCTGGTTGGTAACACCAACCGGAAGTAAAGAAACACACGGATCGTGTGTTTCTTTCAAGCGCTTGTGAGCTGTTGGATCAGGGCCTTTAGTACCGGTTCGTGTTATCAACCGGGACTAAAGAAGCATACGGATCGTGCGTTTCTTTCAAGCGCTTGTGAGCCGTTGGATCAGGGTTTCTTTTGAGGGCTTGTGAGCTGTTGGATCTGCACTCCCACCTCATCCACAGGTACACCTTCTAATCGTCTATAAATAGCGACGTCCCTGCAGCGAACGGCACACAACGAGTGTCTACCTTTGCCACCGAACCCAATGGTTGGATTTAGCCTACCTGCTTGCATGTTCCCTGGCATTATTGTGTATGTCCTTGTTCGTCGGCCAGCCATTGGAGCCACCTCCTGTAGGTTGGTGAATAAGGACAACACAATGACGCTGTTGGAAACACAAGCCCTCAGGTAGGTTGAATCCAACCACTGGATTAGGGTGACACAATGATGAATTGCCGAGGAGGTGGGAGTGGTGGTGGTGGAAGTGGTAGCCATGCCCCTCGGTCGGATCCAAGCAGCTGCAAGGCGCTCTGATGATCTACAACATTCCCAACACTTTTTGGGACGGTCGTTAGATCATCAGAGAAGTCTTGCAGCTGCTTGGATCGAAGGTCGATTTGCTGCTCACGACGACGCGAGACGGATGCGCAAGCTTCCGGATGGGCAAAACCAGTGTTGGATCAGCCACATGACCCTATATAAACCGTGTGTTTTGTGGAGAACAACCGGTGCTAAAGCTCTGTTTTGGGCCGCGGCGTTTTTCGCGCGCGAAGCGCACCCCTTTTGTGCCGGTTATATATTACAACCAGTACTAATGGGCTTTTGTTTTTTTCTCTCTTATTTTTTCTTTTTTATGTTTTCTGTTTATTTTCTTTCTTATGTTTTCTGTTTATTTTTTCTCTCTTATTTTTTCTATCTATTTGTTTGAGATTAGAGGTGAATTCATTTAATTAAATTTTTTGGAATTTGAACTTAATTAAGTCATTAAACTTATAAATTTAATATCTTTTCATATGTTTATCAGAAAAAATGCAATTAAAATCTCAAATTGTTGATAAAAATGTAATCTATCTATTTATATAATTTATATATATTCATTGAAGTCCGAAGGAGGCGGGCCGTCCCCCTCGTACCTGGCGAGACCCAATATTTTGCATACATATGCATGAATATCACACACATCTCCGGAAGTTGATACTTTAGGTCGCAAGTTTCAAAAGCAAGTAGTAACCTAAACTACGATCACAGACAAGAGAACTGCAATGGCGATCACAGACTCTGAAACTAACTTCGACTGGTTCCTGAGCCGCGGGGTGCTGAGCCGCCGGCACTGCGCATCCAAAGAGAAGGAACCCTCACAGGGTCATAGCTCACGTGAGAAGAAACCCTCTGAAGAAACGACCACCTACTGTCATACTGCCTATCCAATAGATACATGTAGCGACGGACGTGTCATCCTCCTCCCTGATACGGCGACGTACCACCTCCTCGCGGGCCGGCTCCCTCTGCACCGAGCGTGGCCCACGTGACTACCACCACAGAAGATCCGGGTCGACGATGTCACCCGGATTCCTCACCAAGCTACGCGTTCCGGAAGGTAGCACCTCCCAGTGCCAGCCCGGTGGAGCCCAGTCCCGCACATCGCCCCTCTGGTCCAGCATGGACATCGTCGCCGAGAACATCTAAGTCAAAAACGCCTAAGTCAAAATTTTGTTACAATGGAAGAGTGATGAGGTTGCAGATATGAGTTTAGATGTGATATGGCAATGGCGGCCAAGCCTACATATATATAGTGAGAAATTACGGGAAGACGAAGGCGGGAAGCGGTGGAAGAAGCACACGGATCATGTGTTTCCTTCGAGCACTTGTGAGCCGTTGGATCGGAAGCACACGGATCGTGTGTTTCCTTCGAGCGCTTGTGAGCCGTTGGATCGGAAGCACACTGATCATGTGTTTCTTTAGAGCGCTTGTGAGCCATTGGATCAGAACCACACGGATTATGTGTTTCCTTCGAGCCCTTGTGAGCCGTTGGATCAGAAGCACACGGATCATGTGTTTCTTTATAGCGCTTGTGAGCCATTGGATCAAAAGCACATGGATATAAATATCCAACCGGAGGGAGTCACTCGGAGAGGCATGTCTATAAGAGAGGCAGGAGTACACTTCACAGCCATCAACTGTGATGATATGTAACACTTTTGGGAACTAGCGGCAAGGGCTTCTTTGATGATCTGGTATATCACCAACACTTGTTGGGATGGTTGCAGATCATCAGAGAAGTCTTGCAGCTGCTTGGATCGAATGCCCGTTTAAAATGGGTAGGCTTCTCACCAGTTTTTGTTCTATCTAGGAATCCTTCAGTTCATCGACCGAATACTAATCATTCGGATTCCCGTCATACAGCCCAACGGTGCATTTGATATGCAGGCACTCACGAGCCACCGTTAGGCTGTATGACGGGGAAACCATGTGCATTTGATAAAATGTTTAATACATTAATTATTACACATCACCAACAACATCCCTATCTAGTGTTCACTTGTTTCTTCGTGTGTGTCCCTTTCTTCTGATTGCGCCGTAGCCATGGACAATCTTTATCATTTAACACGATGCTTGGGTCAGTTTTCACTTTGAAGGGCGGAATTTCATTAAACTTATTGTAATCTTCTGACATGTCTATCTTGTCCTCCACTCCCACGATGTTTCTTTTCCCTGAAAGAACTATGTGGCGTTTTGGCTGATCGCATGATGTATCGGCTCGCTTATATTTTATTTTTTTCGGTCTGGAAGACATGTCCTTCATATAGAAAACCTGAGCCACATCATTGGCTAGGACGAATGACTCGGTGTGGTACCCAAGATTGTTGAGATCCACTGTAGTCATTCCGTACCGCCGGTCCATCTCTACCCCGCCTGCCAGGTTGACCCATTTGCACTGAAACAAAGGGATCTTAAAAGAAGGTCCATAGTCAAGTTCCCATATCTGCTGTATGCAACCATAATATGTGTCCTTTGTCCCATCGTTGTTTGTTGCATCAAAGCGGACACCACTGTTTTGGTTAGTGCTCTTTTTGTCTTGGGTTTCCGTATAAAATGTATTCCCATTTTTATCTCGTACCCTTGGAAAGTCAATATAGTCGAAGATGGTGACTTGGCCAACAAGTATAGCTCATCTCCAACAGTGGTGTTATTAATGAGATGTGTACGCAACCAACTGCCGAAAGTTTCCACGTGCTTTCCTTTAATCCAGAAGTTAGTCTGTTCCGGGTATTCGGAGCGTAAAATATCCATGTGTTTCACGATATACGGAGCCACCAATCTGGAATTTTGTAGAACTGTGTAGTGTGCTTGAGTGAAAGAATGCCCGTCCATACTTCTTGTTGCTTTCTTTCCTAGCGTACCTTTTCCACGCAGTCTCCCCTCATGGCGCGATTGAGGAACACCGATAGGCTTAATATCAGGAATAAAGTCAACACAAAACTCAATGACCTCCTCTGTTCCATAGCCCTTGGACGTGCTTCCTTCTGGCCTAGCACGGTTATGAACGTATTTCTTTAAGACTCCCATGAACCTCTCAAAGGGGAACATGTTGTGTAGAAATACAGGACCGAGAACGTTAATCTCTTCGACTAGGTGAACTATGAGGTGCGTCATAATATTGAAGAAGTATGGTGGGAACACCAACTCGAAGCTGACAATACATTGGACCACATCCTTCTGTAAACCTGGTAGAGTTAATGGATTGATCACCTTCTGAGAAATTGCATTGAGAAATGCACATAGCTTCACAATGGGTACTCGAACGTTTTCCGATAGAAGCCCTCTCAATGCAACCGGAAGTAATTGTGTCATAATCACGTGGCAGTCATGAGACTTTAGGTTCTGGAACTTTTTCTCTGCCATGTTTATTATTCCCTTTATATTCGACGAGTAGCCAGAAGGGACCTTGATACTGCTCAGGACTTGAAAAAAGATCTCCTTCTCTTATTTGGTAAGAGCGTAGCTGGCAGTACCTTGATACTTCTTTGGATTCTGGTTGTCTCTTTCGTGCGTATGTTGCTGGTCCTGCCGTGCATCCGTTGCATCTTTCGTCTTCCCATACACACCTAAGAAGTTTAGCAGGTTCACGCAAAGATTTTTCGTCACGTGCATCACGTCGATTGCAGAGCGAACCTATAGGATTTTCCAATAAGTTAAATCCCAAAATATAGATTTCTTTTTCCATAAGGGTACGTGCTTGTTTGCGTCTTTCAGAACAGATAGACTGCCAGGACCCTTTCCAAAGATTACTTTTAAATCCTTGACCATGCCATATATAACATCACCATCAGGGCGTGTAGGCTTTGTCCGGTTATCTGCCTCACCTTTAAAATGCTTGCCTTTGTTTCTTACGTGATGCCTGTTTGGAAGAAATCGACGATGCCCCAGATACACAATCTTGTTACCTAAATATATACTATCAGTCTTATCTAAACAGTGCGTGTATGCATTGTATCCCTTGTTCGACTGTCTTGAAATGTTACTAAGAGCAGGCCAATCATTGATGGTTACAAACAGCAATGCTCGTAGGCCAAATTCCTCATGTTTGTACTCATCCCACACACGTACGCCTTCGTCAGACCACAACTGTAAAAGTTCGTCAACTAATGGCCTCAGATACACATCAATGTCGTTGCCGGGTTGCTTCGGGCCTTGGATAAGCACTGGCATCATAATATACTTTTGCTTCATGCACAACCAAGGAGAAAGGTTATAGATACATAGAGTCACGGGCCAGGTGCTATGACTGCTGCTCTGCTCCCCAAACGGATTCAAGCCATCTGTACTTAGACCAAACCTTAAATTCCTTGCGTCAGTTGCAAAATGCCCAAACGCACTGTCGATGTTTCTCCACTGAGACCCATCAGCGGGGTGTCTCAGCATCTCGTCTTCCTTACGGTCTTCTTTGTGCCATCGCAACAACTTGGCATGCTCTTTGTTTCGGAACAAACGTTTCAACCGTGGTATTATAGGATCATACCACATCACCTTCACGGGAACCCTCTTCCTGGGGCTATGCTCGCACTCAACATCACCTGGGTCATCTCGCCCGATCTTATACCGCAATGCACCGCATATCGGGCATGCATTCAAATTCTCGTACTTCTCACCACGGTAGAGGATGCAGTCATTGATGCATGCATGTATCTTCTCCACCTCTAATCCAAGAGGGCAGACAATCTTCTTTGCTTTGTATGTATTGTGGGGCAATTCATTATTCCTTGGAAGACTCTTCTTAAATATTTGTAGCAACTCTTCAAATGCCTTGTCAGATATTCCATTCTTTGCCTTCCACTGCAGCAATTCCAGGGTGGTACCCAGCTTTTTCTGGCCATCTTCACAATTTGGGTATAACAATTTTTCACTTCCGCACTTCATCTGTTCATCAAGAATGACCCGACGAAGATCATCATCATCGGACTGATCAACAATGACCTCATGCTCAACTTCGTCTTCCCCCATTGTAGTATCACCGTGTTCAGAGAACACATGATAGTTGTCATCCTCTTCTTCATGGTCTTCCATTATAACCCCTCTTTCTCCATGCTTGGTCCAACAAAAATAATTGGGCATGAAGCCTTGTCGCAACAGGTGGGAGTGTATGGTTCTCACGCTCGGGTAATTCCTCGTATTCCGACATTCATCACATGGACAAATCATAAAACCATTCTTCAGCTTGTTTAACTTAACCACATCGAGAAAACGATGCATGCCATCAATGAACTCGGGACGGCGTCGATCACCGTACATCCATTCTCGGCTCATCTGCATTACATAAATACATCAAAAACCATTACACCAGCTAAATAATGAATAGAGATACATGACCAAATTAATTAATACAAGTTCATCACATTAAAACCAAAGTAGAGTAGTGCCCAAATGTAATACATAGTTCTCACGAAACATACATCGATCGAAACTAACATACAACTATCTAAAGAATTTAAATCCAACAACAAATGGGATCAGAATCGCAACCAAGGTAACTATTGAACCAACAGCATAATGATACCAAGCCTCTTTACTAATGACATATTTTCTAATCTTTTTAAACTTGACGCGCATTGCATCCATCTTCATCTCGTGAGCAGCGACGACGTCGGCAAGCTCGACCCCGTGAGCATCAACAATGTCGGCAATCTTAAAGTCCAATACCATCTTCTCTTCCAGGCATTGGAGACGAAGATCTTCACTTATCTTCAATTTTGCTTTCAAATCATTGTTTTCTTTTTCTAAAAACTCGACAATAGGGTCGGCTGGAATTTTCGGTTCAACTACCTCCTAAATAAAAAATATATCTAAGTCAAGTTGGTCGGCATGATTGTTATAACCACGAAACTAAATAAATAGTTATAAAAATATACCACATCCGAATCATAGACCGGACGAGGGCTGACGGGGACGGTTATCAAAACCATGACACTATAGATATAAAAAAAACATAAGAAAATTATACAAGAAATAATTATGCATTTAAATCATATAACTAACATTTTTTTAAATAAAAGATAAAAAAGAGGCTCACCGAGGTGGTGTCGGTTACAGAGCGGCGCGGGCGATCGACGGTGGTGAGGAGGGGACGGGACGACACTATATGAAACCACAAATTATACTTTAATTTGAGTTCAAAATGCATATAAAATAAATGAAATTCCTAACTTAGGCATTTCATCAAACACCTTGCAAGCACTACAAAAATCAAACTAGCTAAACTTGAAATGCTGGAAGAGAAGATGAAGAAGTTGCTAACCCTTGTATAGGGTGCCACAAATCTTGACAAATGTTGAAGGAAAATGGGGTGAATTAGAGCTTGGGAGAGAGGAAAAATGGAGTTGGGCTCGGTTTGCTCAAAAAATGGAGCTGGCCGGCTCGGGGTGGAAGAAGATATATAGGCAGAACCTCTTTAGTACCGGTTGTTATTGCCAACCGGTACTAAAGAGTAGCCTTTAGTACCGGTTGGTTAAAACAGCCGGTACTAAAGGGCTGGCCGTGGGCCACCAACTGTGGCCGCATGTGCACCAACCCTTTAGTACCGGTTGGTATTAGCAACCGGTACTAAAGAGTAGCCTTTAGTACCGGTTGCTAATACCAACCGGTACTAAAGGGTTGGAGGCTTGGCGCAGCTATACAACCGGTGCTAATGGCCCCCTTTAGTACCGGTTTTTGGACAACCGGTACTAAAGGGGGCACACCGTTGCCCCCTTTTCTACTAGTGCAACTCGAGACCCTGCCGTCGCCGAGGCTGCTCTCGACGCACCTGCCCCTCTCGCTGCTCCCGCCCACCGTCTCCACCGCCGGCTGCCGGGTCGTGAACCTCTGCCGGGACCCGAAAGATGCGTTTGTGTCGAGGTGGCACTTCGACAACAAGATTGGCACAGGGGCTCCTACAAGCCTTGATGATGGGTTCAACATGTTCTGCAAAGGGGTCTCCCCGTTCGGCCCTTTCGGGATCACTATCTTGCATATTGGAGAGAAAGCTTGGCGAGGCCACAGGAGGTGATGTTTCTCAGGTATGAGGAGATTGTGTCTGATCCGCTCAAGGTTGCAAGGGAGCTCGCTAGCTTCCTCCGTGTCCCGTTCACTAAAGAGGAGGAGAAGAGTGGAGCTATCGATGAGATTGTGAGGTTCTGCAGCTTTGAATCTCTTCGCAACCTAGAGGCTAACAAAACAGGCGGTGTTGAGCGTGCAGGAGGTAAGATTTTCATGGATCCCTCTGCACTGTATAGGAAAGGGAAGGTTGGTGACTAGGTGAATCACATGATCAAGGACATGTGAGAGAAAATGGATCGCCTCGTGGAGGAAAAGTTCAAAGGATCTGGGCTCCAGTTTTGAGACGCGTTGTTAATTGTGTGGCAGCGTGTGTGTATGTCTGTATGTGCGTGTGTGCATATGATATTACTAGTTTACGATGCGTGGCTTGCCGCGCGCCACTAGTAAATTCAGAAAATATTTTACCCGTAATCATCGTGTATTGCACACATTAAAAGAAGTCAACTAATATCAGCAGAAATATAACCAAGGTAATGCCACACACATGTTAAGGCGAAGTTTACAATACCAGTAACATAGAGGTAGACATGTTGAGACGAAGTTTACAATACCAATATCAGATAGTTATTTACACAAGGCTGAACAAAAGCACTGAAATTGGGGCATAGGTTCGGTGGGTTCATATGCACATAAACGTAGTGATAGATACATTGCACACCATAATCAGTTGGGTATGAAATCAAGCATTGTCAATGCCATATATATTGTCAATTAATATCCAAGCAGAAATATAATCTATACAAAACATTAATATCACACACAATGTGATGGGCCGATATTTAGGTTCGACGTGAAGATTATGCAACTAATTAAAAAGGCTGAACAAAACCATCAAAATTGGTACATAAGGAGGTTCAGTAAGTCCATAGGTGCAGTGCAATATGAACTATGGTACAATAAACACATATCAGGGGAACTCTATATATTTGGTAGCAGCATAATGTTCGAACGGTTCGAATGCTGCGTGAAGACAACACGTGCAAAGGTGATCAAAAGACCGTTAGGTTTAGCTTCACCAACAACAGATTGGCTGCAAAAAGAACTGCAAAGATAGCATATCAGTCTATAATAGTTATTTTTGGACACCGGGTATTCTAAGCACCAATCCATCAGATATAGCTCCAACACTATACATTGGGAATTGACAGGAAGATGATTTGCATCTGTAGTATAATTTACATAAAAACAATATAGCTTCTAAAATATTCCCAAATATAGGCTGAAAACTAATACTGAACATCCAAGTCAATGTAAATAGATCCAACTTGCTGCACTATATACATTGGCAATCGATACAAAGATATTGTGTACGCACATTTTACCTAAGTCATCATGAGTCCAAAATGTAATGTTATGAGATTATTAAATTGAAAGCAAGATATAAAACTATTATGGAAACCATGCTAGTTTGATATTAGCTGCTCAAGGTATGTTACAACACTCCAAAATATCACAATAATAATACAATTTATTTGTTGATCATTGTTTTTATTAGCACATACTTTATCAAGGTAATCTGCAACATTAGTGATTTTGAATCACTTGAAAGGAGGGGCTTGGGATCAACTTAGCTTATCAAGGTAATCTACAACATGAGGGATTTTAATTCACATGAAAGGAGGAGCTACTGCGAGATAGGAGCTGATTTCAGAACTCAGAGAAACCACACAAACAATACATGTATGCATGCATCACAAGGTGGATTCAAATAAAAGGTATGTAGTTTAATTAAAGATGCAAGGAAATTAATTTCAGATTCAGTAGAGAAGGAACCATCCAAGATAGGTATAAATTCAACAATTTTAGTTTGGAAGTGAAACGGTCTCAAGGATCTTAGCATGCAACCCAAAGACACAACTGAACCAAAAAATCTCAATTAGCTCATTAAATGGGGAAAGAAGAAAGTACTCAAAGTAGGCCTTCACCTAATGGGAATCATTGCAAAGAGGAAAATGGAAGTTAGCACCAAGAATCACACACAAACATAACGTCTCCAGGATATAAACCATGGAAGCAGTCACTAATAAGAGGGACTGTCATTTTCACTCCCAAAATAAAATGTAATGAACCAACAAAGTAATCGAAAACATGTAAATATCTGAACCTCTGAAAGCAGAGAACATAAATGAGAAACTACTTAGATTTTTAGTAACAAAAAATAAACATATTATAATGAGTTTACCATCTCTGCTATTCCTGAAAGCAGGGGAAAGAACACTAACACAATCTTAAAATAACTATTTTGAAGCGATCTGTGAAAGTCTCCACTTCTGTTATAATCACTTTTTGATTTTATATCGGAAAAGGAATAAACATGTTACCCGCCAAAATGAACTGTAGTAAACCAGAGAAGAAACTGAAAACATAATCAGGCATCCAAACATATGAAGGAAAAACACCGAAAAGTAAAGAAATCTGAATTTTCAGCCACCAATCTTAACTATCAATAGTGAGTTTACCACCTCTGTTATTTTTCCAACAGGTAGATACTTTCAAAATACCCATATTTGAAATGGGATAAGCTATACCATACAACAAGACCCATAAACTAGCCATAACAGTCTATTGTTTTGCAAAACCCGCTCCCTTCATGAATATGATTTTTATTTGTATTCCGGAAAAGAAAGAACTAATAATTTCTTTAGAGCGCTTGTGAGCCATTGGATCAGAACCACACGGATCATGTGTTTCCTTCGAGCGCTTGTGAGCCGTTGGATCAGAAGCACACGGATCGTGTGTTTCTTTATAGCGCTTGTGAGCCGTTGGATCAAAAGCACACGGATATAAATATCCAACCGGAGGGAGTCACTCGGAGAGGCATGTCTATAAGAGAGGCAGGAGTACACTTCACAGCCATCAACTATGATGATATGTAACACTTTTGGGAACCAGCGGCAAGGGCTTATTTGATGATCTGGTATATCACCAACACTTGTTGGGATGGTTACAGATCATCAGAGAAGTCTTGCAGCTGCTTGGATCGAATGCCCGTTTAAAATGGGTAGGCTTCTCACCAGTTTTTGTTCTATCTAGGAATCCTTCAGTTCATCGACCGAATACTAATCATTCGGATTCCCGTCATACAGCCCAACGGTGCATTTGATATGCAGGCACTCACGAGCCACCGTTAGGCTATATGACGGGGAAACCATGTGCATTTGATAAAATGTTTAATACATTAATTATTACACATCACCAACAACATCCCTATCTAGTGTTCACTTGTTTCTTCGTGTGTGTCCCTTTCTTCTGATTGCGCCGTAGTCATGGACAATCTTTATCATTTAACACGATACTTGGGTCAGTTTTCACTTTGAAGGGCGGAATTTCATTAAACTTATTGTAATCTTCTGACATGTCTATCTTGTCCTCCACTCCCACGATGTTTCTTTTCCCTGAAAGAACTATGTGGCATTTTGGCTGATCGCATGATGTATCGGCTCGCTTATATTTTATTTTTTTCGGTCTGGAAGACATGTCCTTCATATAGAAAACCTGAGCCACATCATTGGCTAGGACGAATGACTCGGTGTGGTACCCAAGATTGTTGAGATCCACTGTAGTCATTCCGTACCGCCGGTCCATCTCTACCCCGCCTGCCAGGTTGACCCATTTGCACTGAAACAAAGGGATCTTAAAAGAAGGTCCATAGTCAAGTTCCCATATCTGCTGTATGCAACCATAATATGTGTCCTTTGTCCCATCGTTGTTTGTTGCATCAAAGCGGACACCACTGTTTTGGTTAGTGCTCTTTTTGTCTTGGGTTTTCGTATAAAATGTATTCCCATTTATCTCGTACCCTTGGAAAGTCAATATAGTCGAAGATGGTGACTTGGCCAACAAGTATAGCTCATCTCCAACAGTGGTGTTATTAATGAGATGTGTACGCAACCAACTGCCGAAAGTTTCCACGTGTGTCGGGGATATGGGACACGGGTACCCGCAAGGAGGATCAACAAGGCCCACCAGGAGGAAGCCCAGCAGGCCGACTCCATAGTCAGATTAGGAAAAGGACTCACCTTGCCAAATTGTAATAGATTAGTAGTGTCCTACAAGGACTCGACTTGTATTAGATTAGCAGTGTCCTAAAAGGACTCAACATGTAAGCCGGCCTCCTCCACCTTTATAAGGAGGGGCAAGGCGCCCCAAGAGGGCAGAACTGAGATAGCCTAGACAGACCCAACACAACCGGGACAGAGCCTGATAGATCTAGACAAGAGGAGCCGCCTCATCGGCGACTTCCACCATGAGAGGAATAAGACCTAGCCACAAACAGCACGTAGGGGTATTACCGGATGATGTTTCCCGGGCCCCGAAGCTGTATAAATCCTTTCTCCCGTGTCGTTCGTCTACTAACCCACATCGACGATGCCCGCGCGTACGTAGTCCCGTATCTACACCGTCGGTTTATACCACGACATTTGGCGCCCACCGTGGGGTGAGGTGCGCGTGGATTCACAACTCGATGGGTCAAATCTTCATCAACAACGACGACGAGTTCATCACTGCATCGGATCAAGCGTCAAAGACAACTCCCGCAAAACGCGCCGGACTCCAGCATCTTCGGCGACTCCTACAAACGCGCCGGCCTCCGGCATCTTCGGCGACTCCCAAGATCGACTTCCGGTGCCGCACCTACTCCAACATCGCGGCGTGAACGCCGACTTCCGTGTCCAAGCCGGCCTCGGCATCGGCTGAGACTCGGATTTAAAGCTGGCCTGTTACGCATCTCAAGTTGATACGGAGACGGAACTCAATTAAATAAACCAGCAAAGGACACTAGTGCCAAGACAGCTCTCGATCAAACACCGCGTGGAAGAAATTAGAGCAGCAATAAATCTCACTGGAGCAAGTACCAAGAAGAAAAGGAAGCTGGCCAGGAGTGAAGGAAAAGAAAAATTGGATGGTGGTAGCGATCCAAGACAAAAAGATGTTACGCGAAGGAAGGAAAGAAGAAAAAAAACAAATCGATCAAGAGAGCTAGCTTGTCGTTGCTAGACTACACGTGAGAAAAAGAAAGAAAATTTGGAAGGTGGGACTCGGAGCTAAAACTTTGGAAGGAGAAACCAAGTACTGCTAGGACTCGGACGAATTAACAAAAAGAAGCCGGCCAGCTCGCCGACTCGTCATTATCCACGCAAAATAAACAAGCTAAGTGATTGCTTGCATATTTAAATTTCGTATTTTTATTTTTAGTCAGTTAAATAAATCTGCTACCTTTAAGTTAATTCCGGGTTAATTCCGAGAGCTATATATCTAGTTTATAAAGAAATTACAGAGATAATCCAGAAGATTACAAAGTAAGTTTTAAATAATGCAAGGGGGCTAGTATAAGTTGAGCACTGTTATTATTATAGAAAATTTCAGGTGACATATCAATTCGATTCTTGGAGGCTTAATATAGCCAAATCTCAAAGTCGGGTTCTTTAAAAGCCCGCCATGGATTTCTAAAAAAGTCGGGCTCTCAAATCGCTCGCACCAGATTTATTTAAAAGTCGGGTTATCTATTGCTCGCAACAGATTTATTTAAAGTCGGGCTATCCTTTGCTCGCACCGGATTTTTCAAAGTCGAGCCATTGCTTGCACCGGATTTCTCAAAGTCGAGCTATTGCTTGCACCGGGTTTTTCAAAGTCGAGCTATTTATTGCTCGCAACAGATTTTTCAAAGTCGAGCTATCTATTGCTCGCAACGGGTTTATTAAAGTCGAGATATCTAATGCTCGCAATGTTGTAAGAAACAGCCCAGAGAGCTGAAATTCCTACCAAGTTAGAACGAGCCCAGAGAGCTCCGCAATACCAACGAGCCCAGAGAGCTCCGCAATACCAACGAGCCCAGAGAGCTCCGCAATACCAACGAGCCCAGAGAGCTCCGCAACACCAATGAGCCCAGAGAGCTCCGCAACACCAAACGAGCCCAGAGAGCTCCGCAACATCAACGAGCCCAGAGAGCTCTGATTATTGTGATCAAAGGGATAAAGCCGGCTTCTCTACAGTAAGAGTTTTGCCGAGACACCCAGTAAGTGCGTCTTTATTAACTTTGATTATTAGGTCCTTGGGGGCTTGTCTTTCAGGAAAAAGCCAAGCTTTAGACTCATTGACCTGGCAAAGAAGCCAACTTATTCCTTAGTTTTATCTGGTAAGTCAGATGCATCCTGTACAACAAACTGGCTGCTAATTAGCAAAGACCGGGCAGGGCCTACTTATTCATCAGTATAAAGCTAAGAAGGGTTATAAGAACCAAATCAGCTCAAGCATCAATCAAGTTCACAAAGTTTTAGCTCCGAGTCGTCGCAGGCAAACGACCCGACACTTGGGGGCTACATGTTATCAAATTTCAGGTTAAGTGAAATAGAAGTTCAGAAGTTGGAAGCTCCAAGTTGTCGCAGGCCAACAACCCGGCGCTTGGGGGCTACTCACGGATCAGGTTTTTCTACAAGTTAAGCAGTAATTAAATTCCAAAAGTTTTTATCTCCAAGTTGTTGCAGGTTAACAACCCGGCACTCAAAGGCTACATCATCTGAAAGTCAAGGAGTCCCGAGTCGTCGCAGGCAAACGACCCGGCACTCGGGGGCTACATCATCTGAAGTTATGAGTCGTCAATACAAGCTCCAAGTCGTCGCAGGCTGACAACTCGGCGCTTGGGGGCTATACATATACCGGTGGAAACAAGCTTGAGTAAAGTCATACATCTCGTCAAGAGGACTCGAAGAAAAATTCCGAGTCACTTCAGCACAAGTCGGCAAGAGAAGCCGGCATCGACAAGTCGGCAAGAGAAGCTGGCATCGACAAGTCGACTAGAGAAGTCGGCATCGACAACTCGACTGGAGGAGTCGACATCAACAAGTCGGCAGAAGAAGTCGGCAATGACAAGTCGGCAGAAGAAACAGGCATTAACAAGTCGACAGAAGAAGTCGGCAATGACAAGTCGGCAGGAGGAGCCGGCGTTAATAAGTCGGCAAGCGAAGCCGGCATCGACGACTCGGCAACGCCTACATCGACAACTCGGCAACATCTATGCCAACAACTCGGCAACATCTACATCGACAACCCGGCAAAGTCTACATTGACAAACTCGGCAAATGTTAAAGCCGGGTGCCGCGACATCATCGACATCTACAAAAGCGCTACATCTACAAGCCGGCAAAGAACCCGGCACGGACTGTGTGTCCCATTTCTTCAACAAATCAAGACCTTCCGCATGACTCTACAAGTCATCCGAAAGCTCGGGGGCTACTGTCGGGGATATGGGACACGGGTACCCGCAAGGAGGATCAACAAGGCCCACCAGGAGGAAGCCCAGCAGGCCGACTCCATAGTCAGATTAGGAAAAGGACTCACCTTGCCAAATTGTAATAGATTAGTAGTGTCCTACAAGGACTCGACTTGTATTAGATTAGCAGTGTCCTAAAAGGACTCAACATGTAAGCCGGCCTCCTCCACCTTTATAAGGAGGGGCAAGGCGCCCCAAGAGGGCAGAACTGAGATAGCCTAGACAGACCCAACACAACCGGGACAGAGCCCGATAGATCTAGACAAGAGGAGCCGCCTCATCGGCGACTTTCACCATGAGAGGAATAAGACCTAGCCACAAACAGCACGTAGGGGTATTACCGGATGATGTTTCCCGGGCCCCGAAGCTGTATAAATCCTTTCTCCCGTGTCGTTCGTCTACTAACCCACATCGACGATGCCCGCGCGTACATAGTCCCATATCTACACCGTCGGTTTATACCACGACAACGTGCTTTCCTTTAATCCAGAAGTTAGTCTGTTCCGGGTATTCGGAGCGTAAAATATCCATGTGTTTCACGATATACGGAGCCACCAATCTGGAATTTTGTAGAACTGTGTAGTGTGCTTGAGTGAAAGAATGCCCGTCCATACTTCTTGTTGCTTTCTTTCCTAGCGTACCTTTTCCACGCAGTCTCCCCTCATGGCGCGATTGAGGAACACCGATAGGCTTAATATCAGGAATAAAGTCAACACAAAACTCAATGACCTCCTCTGTTCCATAGCCCTTGGACGTGCTTCCTTCTGGCCTAGCACGGTTATGAACGTATTTCTTTAATACTCCCATGAACCTCTCAAAGGGGAACATGTTGTGTAGAAATACAGAACCGAGAACGTTAATCTCTTCTACTAGGTGAACTATGAGGTGAGTCATAATATTGAAGAAGGATGGTGGGAACACCAACTCGAAGCTGACAATACATTGGACCACATCCTTCTGTAAACCTGGTAGAGTTAATGGATTGATCATCTTCTGAGAAATTGCATTGAGAAATACACATAGCTTCACAATGGGTACTCGAACGTTTTCCGGTAGAAGCCCCCTCAATGCAATCGGAAGTAATTGTGTCATAATCACGTGGCAGTCATGAGACTTTAGGTTCTGGAACTTTTTCTCTGCCATGTTTATTATTCCCTTTATATTCGACGAGTAGCCAGAAGGGACCTTGATACTGCTCAGGACTTGAAAAAAGATCTCCTTCTCTTCTTTGGTAAGAGCGTAGCTGGCAGTACCTTGATACTTCTTTGGATTCTGGTTGTCTCTTTCGTGCGTACGTTGCTGGTCCTGCCGTGCATCCGTTGTATCTTTTGTCTTCCCATACACACCTAAGAAGTTTAGCAGGTTCACGCAAAGATTTTTCGTCACGTGCATCACGTCGATTGCAGAGCGAACCTATAGGATTTTCCAATAAGTTAAATCCCAAAATATAGATTTCTTTTCCATAAGGTACGTGCTTGTTTGCGTCTTTCGGAACAGATAGACTGCCAGGACCCTTTCCAAAGATTACTTTTAAATCCTTGACCATGCCATATATAACATCACCATCAGGGCGTGTAGGCTTTGTCCGGTTATCTGACTCACCTTTGAAATGCTTGCCTTTGTTTCTTACGTGATGCCTGTTTGGAAGAAATCGACGATGCCCCAGATACACAATCTTGTTACCTAAATATATACTGTCAGTCTTATCTAAACAGTGCGTGCATGCATTGTATCCCTTGTTCGACTGTATAGAAATATTACTAAGAGCAGGCCAATCATTGATGTTTACAAATAGCAATGCTCGTAGGCCAAATTCCTCATGTTTGTACTCATCCCACACACGTACGCCTTCGTCAGACCACAACTGTAAAAGTTCGTCAACTAATGGCCTCAGATACACATCAATGTCGTTGCCGGGTTGCTTCGGGCCTTGGATAAGCACTGGCATCATAATATACTTTTGCTTCATGCACAACCAAGGAGAAAGGTTATAGATACATAGAGTCACGGGCCAGGTGCTATGACTGCTGCTCTACTCCCCAAACGGATTCAAGCCATCTGTACTTAGACCAAACCTTAACTTCCTTGCGTCAGTTGCAAAATGCCCAAACGCACTGTCGATGTTTCTCCACTGAGACCCATCAGCGGGGTGTCTCAGCATCTTGTCTTCCTTACGGTCTTCTTTGTGCCATCGCAACAACTTGGCATGCTCTTTGTTTCGGAACAAACGTTTCAACCGTGGTATTATAGGAGCATATCACATCACCTTCACGGGAACCCTCTTCCTGGGGCTATGCTCGCACTCAACATCACCTGGGTCATCTCGCCCGATCTTATACCGCAATGCACCGCATATCGGGCATGCATTCAAATTCTCGTACTTCTCACCACGGTAGAGGATGCAGTCATTGATGCATGCATGTATCTTCTCCACCTCTAATCCAAGAGGGCAGACAATCTTCTTTGCTTCGTATGTATTGTGGGGCAATTCATTATTCCTTGGAAGACTCTTCTTAAATATTTGTAGCAACTCTTCAAATGCCTTGTCAGATATTCCATTCTTTGCCGTCCACTGCAGCAATTCCAGGGTGGTACCCAGCTTTTTCTGGCCATCTTCACAATTTGGGTACAACAATTTTTCACTTCCGCACTTCATCTGTTCATCAAGAATGACCCGACGAAGATCATCATCATCGGACTGATCAACAATGACCTCATGCTCAACTTCGTCTTCCCCCATTGTAGTATCACCGTGTTCAGAGAACACATGATAGTTGTCATCCTCTTCTTCATGGTCTTCCATTATAACCCCTCTTTCTCCATGCTTGGTCCAACAAAAATAATTGGGCATGAAGCCTTGTCGCAACAGGTGGGAGTGTATGGTTCTCACGCTCGGGTAATTCCTCGTATTCCGACATTCATCACATGGACAAATCATAAAACCATTCTTCAGCTTGTTTAACTTAACCACATCGAGAAAACGATGCATGCCATCAATGAACTCGGGACGGCGTCGATCACCGTACATCCATTCTCGGCTCATCTGCATTACATAAATACATCAAAAACCAGTTACACCAGCTAAATAATGAATAGAGATACATGACCAAATTAATTAATACAAGTTCATCACATTAAAACCAAAGTAGAGTAGTGCCCAAATGTAATACATAGTTCTCACGAAACATACATCGATCGAAACTAACATACAACTATCTAAAGAATTTAAATCCAACAACAAATGCGATCAGAATCGCAACCAAGGTAACTATTGAACCAACAGCATAATGATACCAAGCCTCTTGACTAATGACATATTTTCTAATCTTTTTAAACTTGACGCGCATTGCATCCATCTTCATCTCGTGAGCAGCGACGACGTCAGCAAGCTCGACCCCGTGAGCATCAACAATGTCGGCAATCTTAAAGTCCAATACCATCTTCTCTTCCAGGCATTGGAGACGAAGATCTTCGCTTATCTTCAATTTTGCTTTCAAATCGTTGTTTTCTTTTTCTAAAAACTCGACAATAGGGTCGGCTGGAATTTTCGGTTCAACTACCTCCTAAATAAAAAATATATCTAGGTCAAGTTGGTCGGCATGATTGTTATAACCACGAAACTAAATAAATAGTTATAAAAATATACCACATCCGAATCATAGACCGGACGAGGGCTGACGGGGACGGTTATCAAAACCATGACACTATAGATATAAAAAAACATAAGAAAATTATACAAGAAATAATTATGCATTTAAATCATATAACTAACATTTTTTTAAATAAAAGATAAAAAAGAGGCTCACCGAGGTGGTGTCGGTTACGGAGCGGCGCGGGCGATCGACGGTGGTGAGGAGGGGACGGGACGACACTATATGAAACCACAAATTATACTTTAATTTGAGCTCAAAATGCATATAAAATAAATGAAATTCCTAACTTAGGCATTTCATCAAACACCTTGCAAGCACTACAAAAATCAAACTAGCTAACCTTGAAATGCCGGAAGAGAAGATGAAGAAGTTGCTAACCCTTATATAGGGTGCCACAAATCTTGACAAATGTTGAAGGAAAATGGGGTGAATTAGAGCTTGGGAGAGAGGAAAAATGGAGTTGGGCTCGGGTTGCTCAAAAAATGGAGCTGGCCGGCTCGGGGTGGAAGAAGATATATAGGCAGAACCTCTTTAGTACCGGTTGTTATTGCCAACCGGTACTAAAGAGTAGCCTTTAGTACCGGTTGGTTAAAACAGCCGGTACTAAAGGGCTGGCCGTGGGCCACCAACTGTGGCCGCATGTGCACCAACCCTTTAGTACCGGTTGGTTAGTACCGGTTGCTAATACCAACCGGTACTAAAGGGTTGGAGGCTTGGCGCAGCTATACAACCGGTGCTAATGGCCCCCTTTAGTACCGGTTTTTGGACAACCGGTACTAAAGGGGGCACACCGTTGCCCCCTTTTCTACTGGTGCAACTCGAGACCCTGCCAGTCGCCGAGGCTGCTCTCGACGCACCTGCCCCTCTCGCTGCTCCCGCCCACCGTCTCCACCGCCGGCTGCCGGGTCGTGAACCTCTGCCGGGACCCGAAAGATGCGTTTGTGTCGAGGTGGCACTTCGACAACAAGATTGGCACAGGGGCTCCTACAAGCCTTGATGATGGGTTCAACATGTTCTGCAAAGGGGTCTCCCCGTTCGGCCCTTTCGGGATCACTATCTTGCATATTGGAGAGAAAGCTTGGCGAGGCCACAGGAGGTGATGTTTCTCAGGTATGAGGAGATTGTGTCTGATCCGCTCAAGGTTGCAAGGGAGCTCGCTAGCTTCCTCCGTGTCCCGTTCACTAAAGAGGAGGAGAAGAGTGGAGCTATCGATGAGATTGTGAGGTTCTGCAGCTTTGAATCTCTTCGCAACCTAGAGGCTAACAAAACAGGCGGTGTTGAGCGTGCAGGAGGTAAGATTTTCATGGATCCCTCTGCACTGTATAGGAAAGGGAAGGTTGGTGACTAGGTGAATCACATGATCAAGGACATGTGAGAGAAAATGGATCGCCTCGTGGAGGAAAAGTTCAAAGGATCTGGGCTCCAGTTTTGAGACGCGTTGTTAATTGTATGGCAGCGTGTGTGTATGTCTGTATGTGCGT
This sequence comes from Puccinellia tenuiflora, assembly GCA_012064385.1. NCBI lineage: Eukaryota > Viridiplantae > Streptophyta > Magnoliopsida > Poales > Poaceae > Puccinellia > Puccinellia tenuiflora. The sequence continues at coordinate 144,267 of QRDG01002486.1, read as the reverse complement.
GTGTGCATATGATATTACTAGTTTACGATGCGTGGCTTGCCGCGCGCCACTAGTAAATTCAGAAAATATTTTACCCGTAATCATCGTGTATTGCACACATTAAAAAGAAGTCAACTAATATCAGCAGAAATATAACCAAGGTAATGCCACACACATGTTAAGGCGAAGTTTACAATACCAGTAACATAGAGGTAGACATGTTGAGACGAAGTTTACAATACCAATATCAGATAGTTATTTACACAAGGCTGAACAAAAGCACTGAAATTGGGGCATAGGTTCGGTGGGTTCATATGCACATAAACGTAGTGATAGATACATTGCACACCATAATCAGTTGGGTATGAAATCAAGCATTGTCAATGCCATATATATTGTCAATTAATATCCAAGCAGAAATATAATCTATACAAAACATTAATATCACACACAATGTGATGGGCCGATATTTAGGTTCGACGTGAAGATTATGCAACTAATTAAAAAGGCTGAACAAAACCATCAAAATTGGTACATAAGGAGGTTCAGTAAGTCCATAGGTGCAGTGCAATATGAACTATGGTACAATAAACACATATCAGGGGAACTCTATATATTTGGTAGCAGCATAATGTTCGAACGGTTCGAATGCTGCGTGAAGACAACACGTGCAAAGGTGATCAAAAGACCGTTAGGTTTAGCTTCACCAACAACAGATTGGCTGCAAAAAGAACTGCAAAGATAGCATATCAGTCTATAATAGTTATTTTTGGACACCGGGTATTCTAAGCACCAATCCATCAGATATAGCTCCAACACTATACATTGGGAATTGACAGGAAGATGATTTGCATCTGTAGTATAATTTACATAAAAACAATATAGCTTCTAAAATATTCCCAAATATAGGCTGAAAACTAATACTGAACATCCAAGTCAATGTAAATAGATCCAACTTGCTGCACTATATACATTGGCAATCGATACAAAGATATTGTGTACGCACATTTTACCTAAGTCATCATGAGTCCAAAATGTAATGTTATGAGATTATTAAATTGAAAGCAAGATATAAAACTATTATGGAAACCATGCTAGTTTGATATTAGCTGCTCAAGGTATGTTATAACACTCCAAAATATCACAATAATAATACAATTTATTTGTTGATCATTGTTTTTATTAGCACATACTTTATCAAGGTAATCTGCAACATTAGTGATTTTGAATCACTTGAAAGGAGGGGCTTGGGATCAACTTAGCTTATCAAGGTAATCTACAACATGAGGGATTTTAATTCACATGAAAGGAGGAGCTACTGCGAGATAGGAGCTGATTTCAGAACTCAGAGAAACCACACAAAACAATACATGTATGCATGCATCACAAGGTGGATTCAAATAAAAGGTATGTAGTTTAATTAAAGATGCAAGGAAATTAATTTCAGATTCAGTAGAGAAGGAACCATCCAAGATAGGTATAAATTCAACAATTTTAGTTTGGAAGTGAAACGGTCTCAAAGGATCTTAGCATGCAACCCAAAGACACAACTGAACCAAAAAATCTCAATTAGCTCATTAAATGGAGAAAGAAGAAAGTACTCAAAGTAGGCCTTCACCTAATGGGAATCATTGCAAAGAGGAAAATGGAAGTTAGCACCAAGAATCACACACAAACATAACGTCTCCAGGATATAAACCATGGAAGCAGTCACTAATAAGAGGGACTGTCATTTTCACTCCCAAAATAAAATGTAATGAACCAACAAAGTAATCAAAAACATGTAAATATCTGAACCTCTGAAAGCAGAGAACATAAATGAGAAACTACTTAGATTTTTAGTAACAAAAAATAAACATATTATAATGAGTTTACCATCTCTGCTATTCCTGAAAGCAGGGGAAAGAACACTAACACAATCTTAAAATAACTATTTTGAAGCGATCTGTGAAAGTCTCCACTTCTGTTATAATCACTTTTTGATTTTATATCGGAAAAGGAATAAACATGTTAGCCGCCAAAATGAACTGTAGTAAACCAGAGAAGAAACTGAAAACATAATCAGGCATCCAAACATATGAAGGAAAAACACCGAAAAGTAAAGAAATCTGAATTTTCAGCCACCAATCTTAACTATCAATAGTGAGTTTACCAGCTCTGTTATTTTTCCAACAGGTAGATACTTTCAAAATACCCATATTTGAAATGGGATAAGCTATACCATACAACAAGACCCATAAACTAGCCATAACAGTCTATTGTTTTGCAAAACCCGCTCCCTTCATGAGTATGATTTTTATTTGTATTCCGGAAAAGAAAGAACTAATAATTTCTTTCTTTGCCAAGATAAACTATCCGAACTCTCGAAGGAAGAGCCACAAGATGATAAACAATTTTAAATTACTAAATCAAATATATAATATGAGTTCACCATATCCGTAAGTTTTTTGAAACAGGTAACCGAGCACGTAACTAACTTTTAAATACCAATCATTAAAGTGAGATAAGGCTTACTACACTTCTGGTCTCAGCAGTTACTGTTAATAATAGTAAATCCCGGTCAGTTTTATCACAGACACAGTTATTTAGATCATTGCTGCAAAAGAAAGCATTCTTTTCTGCCAAAATATAAGCAATTGAAAGCATAAACAGACATCTGAACTTTTGAAGACAGAGCACAAAGACGACAGACAATTTGAAAAACACAACTTGAGAGCATCATGGGCGCTAAGATGGTGAGGCAAAGAAATATCCAAGGACATCTTACAACTGAAATAGCATCCAAGATATGGTCAGTAGGAGATGAAGAATCTATCTGACAAACCATGTGGACTAACACATAGTACCAATCAACACCGAACAGACCAAAACGAAATTGGCTCATGCTAAAGCACATCGTTATGCTGATACACACAGCTTCAACTGGATCAAAAGAACAACAAAGTAGCAGCAACTAACTAACACCATATCAATAGGCTTAACTAAACTCTTTTACTCGAATTTACTGTTGTGCTATAACCAAAAAGTGTGTGATTTTTTTTAGCCACACCACTCTATTTTGTCCCAATTATTAGAATGAACACTGGACACTGTAGACAATGTGAAACATCTGATTTTATGTTCAACTTCATGCTTTAGAGAGAAACTATAAAGCCAAAGAACGTTTGAGTAAAATCTTACCAGACCACAAATAACTAACATTCCTTACAGTGCGGTGCCCACCAAAACACTTGGTGACTCATTTTCATTGATCATTCAAGCCTAGTAAAAATAGAAATATTCACAAAAAACTGTTAGCACTCCCATAAACTATTTTTGCTCCTCGTGATTAGATAAATATAAATGGATCACACCAAAATACCACAAATGAAACATCAACCATAAACAAAAAATATGTTACTTGTGAACCAGTGAAACATGAAAAATAAATGATGAGAATATGTACCTCCTCTCAAAAGGGTCCGTTGGTGAATTGTAACATTTGCCCTGTTTGTCGATGGTTAGATCAGCGTTCGCTTCAATGATGCACATATCCCAGTGGGTGCATCCATTTGTCACCACGTAGAATCAGTCATGCCTGCACTGAAATGACGAAAATTTATACATCAATATGAGTTAGTGCATTCAAAGTTTGGAGCATGAAGTGAACTGAAATTCATACGTGCAATGTAATGTTGGACAGACACAAACACATACACAACTATTGTAAATTTGGCAAACTTCAGTATGCTTGACTGCTTCTATGAAACAATAAGGCTTGGTTATTTGTCCTCCGATGAAACAATAAATCTGTACAGTAGTAATATTTCACAACAGGTTAGTAACAAATGTGTCTATTGTAAATTTATAATTAATCAGAAATCAACTATTTTACATAAAGCTGGACAGATACAAATACATATGCAGCTATTATAAATTTTGCAAACTTCAGTGTGCTTGACTGTTCTATGAAACAATAAGGCTTGGTTAGTTCTCCTCCAATAAAACTATAAGTATGTACAGTGGTAATATTTCACAACAGTTCCTATTTAATGTTTCTATATTATAACTAATTAGAAACCAATTATTTCTATTTAATAAAAAATGAAGTCTAAGATATTTGGTAAAAAAACCTAAAACATATATGAGGCTATATACTGAAGCTCGGTTTTGATTTTTTATTTAGCACAATATTGATGATGTGACAACAAAAAAATCACAAACTCTAGATGGCTTCAACAATATTAGAATGCGTAACAAAATTACTGAAATGCAATTATTATTAGTTCTGCGTAACAGAACTAAAAGTACAAATACATGTATTGCTAAATAGGTTTGCAAATAAGCCTCATGTTGGTACATATGTATACATGCCAACTTTGGTTTTAATAGCAAACCGCCACCAGACCACAGTACTTCCTCACATGGCAAATATCAAGAGGTCACATACCAAGCCGACATAAATCAAAGCAGGGGTTGCAGGTACGAATCAAAGAAAAATGGATGGGTTATTGGGTATGAATCACCAATGCACCTTTAGATCCGAGCATCAAAGGTTACGTTAAAAAACATGAGTGCGGAGAGAGATGAACCTGGGATCGACTGCATGTGCTCTTCCTCGAAGCGAGTACGACGGTGATGCATATGACTGAAGCAGGAGCGCGAGATCAGCAGGGAGAGGAGTTGCTGGAGCAGGAAAGGATGGGGTGGCAGCTATAGACGACTTGACAACAATGTCGCAAATGGCTGTCTCGGATCCGTGCTCCTCTTGTGCTGCATCTAGGACGATGGCGACGGTGCCGGTGCTGCGGGCATCGACAGTGTCCGCAGCCTGTGCTACAACGTCCTCGTTAACTTGGGGGGATAACGAACCTGCAGATCACGTGCACCATTAATTGTGAACTCATGAAATACTTGTCACGGTTAATCAAAATTATTTGTATTATGAGATGAGTTCTGCATAGCCTAAATTCCGACACAACTCATGAAATACTTGTTACAGTAAATCAAAATTATAAGAACTGGGTAAAATAAATCGTCCTTTGCACATCCATATGCATAAAAATACAGTAGTTACCGATAAAGAACACTATATTATCTACCGACATATAGCATGATACATCACAGGCGCAGCAAGCACATCACCTCACATTGCAACTCAATTTTGCTACCTTGCGGCTTGTATTTTTAGGAATCTATTATAACTACACACAAAAGAAAATACATTGTAACACAAAAGGGGAGAAACATGCAAGGTACTACTTTTAAAGTGAATGTAACAAACAATTGCAAGAAACATGAAAAACGGGACGGAAACATCCCTCAAATCAAAGATCAATTCATGGTTTATTAGGTTGATTGGGAAATACAGCAAGCCAACTAAGTAGCAATGGTACGAACCTATGATGGTAATTTAAACCAGCCAATTTCAGAGACGGAGTGCTGCTCTATGTCGGAAAATGATCATGAGTGGATGAAGTGAAAATAGTCAAAAGATACTTATACAATGCCACAAAAGAGTGTCTACAATAAAGATAAGATGAGGCTATTAAAAGGCGACCAGGTATATGAAAAAGGTAACCTAGGTGTCAAGATGAAAGAAAGGAATTTCGATAACAAAGATTAAGAAAACTCACACAGAAAGTAACCCAGGGTAAAAGATAGACGTGCATTAGAGGCTAGGAACAATAAAAATTGTATGACAAATAATTAGATGCTAGCCAAAGCAACAAACCATCCAAATAAAATATTTACGCACGTACCAGGAGTGTAGATCCACATAAAAGAAATTAAGTGCAGTAAAGTATGAGAAAAGTGATAGAGCACTTACATTGGGCCTTAGGAGAATTGCAGATAGGATCCATAAGAAGAGAACAATAATCGTCCAGGATATGGCACAGCAAGCCACATGCTAACAAATTGATCCAAAAGAGCCAAATCTTCAGAATGTAGTGCCTAATATATGAAATGGTAGTGTTTGAAGGTCAGAAATTTGTGATCCTGAGGGGCTCATTCCCTTTTTATTCTGAAGAGAAAGTGAGTACAATATTTGATATTATTAAACCAAATGCAATACAATCGGGGTACACAATTGATACCCATTACATCCGTGTGCTAAATCTAACCTAATATTCTACAATACGAATATGAATATGAGCTCCTCTATCAATGTTAAGTTTGCAAAGGCCATATCTGAAAAATTCCAAGATGGAGAGCTGAACCAAGACTTATTTCAGATCACAATCCAAGAAACAACATTGATATCATAAACCATTTGAAGGCACATAAATTCTATCTTATTTCATAGTATGTGTGCTTTCCTAAACCAGCACAGCAAGCAATCCTTCATGGCACTTCCAAGAGGGGAAAATGATAATACATCTATTTTGAAGTACTGCATGTATATATAGATAACTATAAGGACAAAGCAAGCTTTGACAAAGTGTACATGAATTATTTCAGTTTATTTTATTACAGCATGAGCTACCACCTGGGAGGAATGGTTCTGACAAAAACTGAAACCTAGAGGTAATATAGATTGGTAGAATCCATCAAACGTCAACCAAAAAAATATTTATATTACTGAGAAAAGTTTAGGATTTAGAGGTTTACCTAACCAACTGACCAGCTAATAGATAATTATTTTGGTTATACATGTAGGAATATCCATAGCTCTGAAGGGCGCTATCCTTATGAAACCATTCGTCTCTTGCTATACCCCTGAAAAAGTAGAACACTGAGACATTTAGGGATCTCCATAAACTGGAGCATTGTAACAGCCCCAGTTTGGTACCCTAAAATATGGGCCAAATTTTCACTTTTTGCTTTGCAACATTGCATCATGGCATCCATTTAAATTGCTAATTTTAAATAAAGCAAGATTGGAAAACATTAAAAGGAAACAAATCCAATCTCAAAATTTCCAACCTCAATGCAATCGCTCAAATTGGCAACCAAACTATTTTGAACTTCCAAGTTGTCTAGGAGGTTCCAAGGAAACATTTCATACACATTTGGTAAAACAAATTCTTGCCAAGCAAACAAATAAAAATTGAGAATTCAAAATTGGGTCAAACCAATTTTTAATTTTGAAACCAAGTTCAACTTTTCAAAAATTCAGAAGAAAAATATGGGGAGCTTCATTATCTTATTGGGAGCCTCCTTGAATAGTTTCACTATTTTTGAAAATGTTAAAGTGCCCCAATTAATTTACTTAAGCTGCTGGAGTTAGGTTAAAACAGAAAAATCAGAAAAATGAAGAAAGAGCCAGGGGGTTTTCTGTAATCCGAAATTGTCTTCTTCCTGTAGCAGTTGCTCGCTGTAGCGACCCAGAGCAGCTCGCACCTGCGCGTCCCTGCCGCACCGTCCTGGCGCCATGCCGCCCTGCTCCCCGATGGATAAGACCTCGAGGCCCTGCCCTAGCTCCTCACCTGCCCCCACCGGCTCCCCTGTTTTCCCCTTTCTTCCCTTCGTTCTCCACGCTCGGTCGAACCCGAGCAGCCCTACAATCACTCGCCGCCGCCGATTGAGAGCTCCTGGAGCAGATCGAAGACCACCACGAGCTCTGCGTCGCCGCCAACTTCGTCCACGCCGAAGGAATCGATGCGGGCTGGCCGCAATCGACGTCGCCGACCGCTTCTCCTCCGCCTCCGACCGCCGCCGTTCAAGCACGGCCGCGTTGCCGTCCGTCCTTCGCTCGCCTCGCTGTCCACGGCAACGGCCTCCTGGTGAGCTCGCGATGCTTCGGCATCTCTTCCCCGTCTTCCTCCGCCTCTGTGTCACTCGGCCGGCTTGGTCCCTTCTCGGCCGCCGCCAAACCTAGCGGCGCCGCCACCAGGTGGTTCGCTTCGGCGGGCTGCATCGAACGCGCCCCTCCCCACCCCCCGCGTGTGCTCGTCCTCGCCGTGCCGTGCATGCCCGCCGCCGTCGGTATACGCCCGGCCTGGGAACCGGCCCGGCCGGCCAGGAGGCCGGCAGCCTCGGTTGCTTGCCCAGCCTGGGTGCCCGGTCTGGGCCGGCCAAAAGTGCAGTTGTGTCGGGTGGTAGCCCGGCCTGTCTGGTCTGGAGGCCGGCCTGCCAGTTTTGTTTTTCTTTTTGGAAATTTTAAAAATAAAATAATTAATAACTATTCTAATATTGCTTCCAATTTAGCAAATAAAATACCAATTTGTTCAGAAAAACAAACTCTACATGTTAGAATCCTTGTCCTGGTCTTTTGAAACTATTATTTTGCTATTTATTATAAATTACTAAAATGGCAAAATTAATAACAATTTGGGAAAAATCATAACTTGATAAATAATTACCCAAAAATTGTGTTTAAAGTATCAAACGTCAATTTGATAACAATTTGGGAAAAATTTCCTAATATGGCTCAACCGTTGGGTGTTGATCTTCTCCCCCCAACCAAGAAGAGGTCTGCTTCGGAGGCCTTCGAGGAGACTCTTTCATCCTTCCGTCCTAGCTCTTCTGTGGTGTCTGATCGTCGATCGGTGCCCATTGCTCGGGAGGGTGGGAGAGTGGCGCGTGATGTATCTGCTGGTCAAGGTTCTGTGGCCCAAGAGGATGTTGTTTTTCAGGCTGCTGCCACTGCTGGTCGTGCAGGTTCACGTGGAGTATCCAAGAAAGCCCCCCCAGTTGTTAACAACATTTCTCGCATGATGACTCGCAGCAGGTCGGCGCTGAATGGGTTTAAGCCAGAGCCGGTGAAGGGAGTGCCAGTTCAGCAGCAGGTCGGCGCTGAATGGGTTTAAGCCAAAGCTGGTGAAGAGTGGGTGTGCCTTGGCATGTATTCAGGAAACGAAAAAGGAGGATTTTGATAGAAGTTTTATTAAAAAGTGCTGTCCTCGTCAATTTGACTCGTTTGCCTTTGCTCCTTCGGTGGGTGCTTCGGGAGGGATCTTAGTTGTTTGGAAATCTAGTATTTTTGATGGCTTGTTGATTGAGGCCCAGCGTTTTGGCGTGGTTATTTCTTTCAAATCTGCGCACTCTCAGTTGAAGTGGACTTTGGTTGTGGTCTATGGTCCGTGCGAAGGAGAGCAGAGGGATTTGTTTGTACAATAGTTATACAATCTATCGATACCAGATGATGAGTTATGGCTCTTTATGGGAGATTTTAACTTTGTCAGGGCTAAGGACAATAGGAACCGGCCTGGAGGGAATATGAACGATATGTTTCTTTTTAATGAGATCATTGACCGTTTGGGTCTTCTGGAATTGCCGCTTAAGGGAAGGTCCTACACCTGGTCAAATATGCAACAGAATCCTCTTTTGGAGCAGCTCGATTGGTTCTTTACGTCTCCAAGTTGGACTACGGCTTTCCCTAATACGGTGGTTTCTTGTATGGCCAGACCTACTTCGGATCATGTGCCCTGCTTGGTCAGTATTGGTACTTCTATTCCAAAGGTTAACCTTTTTAGGTTCAAAAATTTTTGGGTGCATCAGCCGGGCTTCTTTGAATGTGTAGCTGAGGAATGGAATAAGCCACTGATTGCGATTAATCCTTCGGCGGTCTTAACTGAGAAAATGAAAAGGCTTAGGGTGGCACTGAAAAGGTGGAAAATGGGGCTCTCTAAATTAAAGGCCTTGATTCAAAAGTGCAATTTGGTTATCATCTACTTTGATGAGTTAGAAGAGGAGCGAGTACTCTTCACTCCGGAGGCTAATTTCAGGAAAGTTGTTAAGCAGCATTATGAGAAGTTGATCAAGTGTCAATATCAGTATTGGAAGAAGAGATGCACTGTCAGATGGATGAAACTTGGTGAAGATAATTCCAAGTTCTTTCATGCCATGGCGACGACGGAACGTTATCGCCGAAACTCTATCTCAAGTTTGCTTCTTCCTGATGGACATGTGGTAACAGACCATGACCAGATGGCCTCTGTAGCGTGGGAGTGTTATAAGCAGCGGATGGGTACCTCTCAGGGGATTGAAATGCGTTTCAATCTTTCTGCTATGTTTCAGAAGGTTGACAATTTACAGAGTCTGGTGGCTGATTTCTCAGTTAAGGAGATGGATGATCTGATTAAGTGTATGCCGGTTGACAAGGCTCCGGGGCCTGATGGCTTTAATGGTATGTTCCTGAAGAGGTGTTGGGGGGATTGTTAAAAATGATTTTTACTCTCTGGCTGCTGCGTTTCACCAGCAATCTATTCAGCTAGAGAACATAAACTCCTCCTTCATTACGCTGGTGCCCAAAAAGCCAAGTCCAGAGCAGATAAATGATTACAGGCCTATATCTTTGACTAATACATGTTTGAAGTTTCTTACCAAAATGGTGGCTGACAGACTGCAGGGTAGGATACTTGAGTGCATTCACAAAAATCAATATGGCTTTATTAAAGGTAAATCGATTCATGATTGTTTGGCCTGGTCCTTTGAATATATTTATCAGTGCAAGTTATCCAAAAAGCCGATTGTGTTATTGAAGTTGGACTTTGAGAAAGCCTTTGATTCTATTGAGCATGAGGCCATTTATCAGGTGCTGCGGCATCTGGGTTTCCCTGAGAAGTTCATATACTGGGTTAAGATTATGTTGGAGACTGGTACTTCCTCAGTCTTGGTCAATGGGGGTACCAGGTAGGAAATTCAAATGTCGAAGGGGGGTCAGGCAGGGTGACCCCCTGTCTCCTCTTCTGTTTGTGTTGGGAGCAGAAATTCTGCAGTATGTTATTAATGACTTGAAGAACAGAGGGTTGCTCAATCTCCGTATTGATATTGGTGATGAAGATTTTCCTATTGTTCAGTATGCTGATGACACTCTGTTGGTTCTTGAGGCAGGTGATACACAGTTGATGGTTTTGAAGAATGCTTGACAGGATTTTAGCGTTTCAACAGGTTTGACAATCAATTTCCACAAATCATGTATATATGTTACCCATCAATGTTTCGGATGATATGGTTCAGCAGTTGGCTACTGGCTTTGGTTGTGTTGTTGGTACCTTTCCTTTCACTTATTTGGGTTTGCCAATGGGAACTACCAGACCAAGGATGACTGATTTGATGCCTTTGGTTACTTAAATGGAGAGGAAGCTGACTGCTAGCTCCTCTTTCCTAGCCTATGGGGGACGACTACAGCTTATTGGGTCGTGTCTCTCATCCATGTCCACCTATTTCTTGTGCTCTTTGGAGATTCCTGCTAGAATTATCAAGCAGATATACCGTATAATTAGGCAATGCCTATGGAGAGGTAATAATCCTGACTCAAAGAAGCAATCCTTGGCCTCTTTGGAAATGATTTGCAAGCCCAAGAGTAGTGGAGGGCTCGGCATCATAGATTTCAGGAAGCAGAATCAAGGTTTGCTCATTAAACACCTGCACAAGTTTTTCAACAAAGTAGATTTACCTTGGGTGAGGTTGGTTTGGCGATATTACCCCCAAGGGGTTCCTCAAGTGGCTAATGTGTGTGGGTCATTTTGGTGGAGAGACATTATGAAGCTGGTGCCGTTTTATCAGGAGTTCTGTACGGTTAAAGTTGGTTCTGGGGATACGGCTCTTTTTTGGGAGAACTCCTGGAGTGGTCAGCGACTGCGGTCGGTTTTCCCGCGCTTATACTCTTTCGCTATTTAGCAAGATGTTTCAGTGCAACGGATGATGGAGATGGAGGACCGCTCCCAGGCCTTCGCACTTCCCTTATCTCAGCTTGCTTATGAGGAATTTCTGGAATTAAACCTACGGTTGGAGGAGGTGACACTCTCACAGGGTGTGGCGGATGAGTGGACTACCATCCGGAAGAACGGGACTTATAGTTCGCGGAGATTTTATCTTTATTGTTTCCATAATCAGCAGGACAGCAAAGTTTACTCATGGATTTGGGAGTGCAAGGTTCTACTTCGTTTAAAGGTGTTTGCCTGGTTAATGGTCAGTGACAGATTGAATACGAGGGATATGCTGCGGCGGAGGCACTGGAATGTCACTGAGGTATTCCACTGTGTTCTCTGCCCGACGGATAGTACAGAGGATTGGTTACATTTGTTCTTTCACTGTAACTTCAGTGTGCGGGTCTGGACGTATCTCCAGATTCAATGGGAGGCAGGAGACTCGTTTGAGCAGGTGTTCAGGAATGCCAGACAACAGTTTCACAAACCGTTCTTTGCTGAAGTAGTCATTCTAGCCTCTCGTGGAACATTTGGAAGCAGCGCAATGAGGCAATTTTCCAGAATGTGTTGCCTTCTTTCAGGGGTTGGAAGAGGGGTTTCGTGAATGATATCACCTTGCATATGCATAGGGTGAAGGAGAAGCATCTACAGGATTTGTCATCATGGATTGACAGCTTACTTTAAGTTTTGTACATTCCCCTCTTTTTGTTTCTTGTAAATATGTACAGCTCTCCCTTGTTGGCTCGCTTTAATTTTTCAATAAAATACTGTGGGGCAAGACTCTACAGTCCTTATATTAAAAAAAAATCATAATTAATAACAATTTGGGAAAAATCATAACTTGATAAATAATAGCAATTCACATGCTATTTAACCATGCAATTCTCACGTCATAACAACAATTTTTCCTTTGATGTTATTTCAAAATGGTTAAAGCTTTAAATTTGAATAACCGTTTAGTTCGCCGTTTATTCCTCGTTAATCAGAAAAATGCAAACGAAGTACCAAATTGGTCAACAATCCAAATGCTATCTAATCATGCTAATATCACATCATGACAACAACTTTTACTTTTGTGTGATTCTATAAACAATTAAAAGAAGTAAATTCAAATAATCATTTAATTCACTATTTAATCATCGATAATTGGAAAATCACAAATGAGGGACCAAAACAATGAGATGAACAATACCTATCTATTCATGTCATGTTCATGCATATTTAAGTCCCTTTTAGTACTGTAATAATTTATAAACAATGTGGTCGCTAAGTTAAATATGGGGTTGCTTCCAAATAATTTCACTAATTATTTGGCACTCCATTTAAATTGTTAGCTAAATTTATATGATGTTATCATTGCATAAACTTGACTTGTCATCAGATTGTGCATTGCACCTTGTCTTCGTGTTATTTATTTTGTTCTTCTGTAATTGTTTGGGTATCGATAGATTCAGGAGTCTAGGTTTCCCCCACCTCCCCCGACGATCCGTACTACATGCCCCGTCAGCAAGGCAGCAGATAACCTAACCTTCTTGGCATATAGCATCCTATTGTTTTATACAATTATTTTATCCACCAGAATATTGCATTCGATTTTGATGTCAACTTTTGGTCAAGACATAGAATTTCCTATGATTGCATGTTCCCTAAACCATTACATGTCTCCCCTCCTATGAACCATAGGCTTGATGTGTTGGCCTGAAGTAGAGATTATAACTGTTGTATATATGCTTAGCTATGCTTAGCCATGCTTAGTCGAATGCTTAATTGTTCGGTGATTATTTCCATTAATTATGATTGTTGATGGAATGTTCGGACATGGTGAATGCTGGTGGTTTCTTAATTTAAAATGTATAAAAGGCTTGGATGAGTTGCCATCGGGGATGGTGATTTGCCTCATTCTTGCCCCTAGGTGCGAGTTCTTTACCTCTTGAACCAAGACGAGCGTGCTTCCATTGGTGGGAGTATGGGCTCCTTACTAACTGAATAACTTGTGCGGGCGTATCCAAGGCTCCTCTAGTTTGCGCTTTCCATTTGCGTGTGCGTTGCAGGTGGAGGATGGCGCGAAGAGGGTGTGGTGGTGTTTAGGATGTGGCGATGGGGAAGGGGCTGAAATAGGCTGGCTAAACTTGTCCTGTCGCCACAGATGATCCTTGGATAGTCTCACGCGAGGTAAAGGTTTAACCGTGCCCACTTGCCAGCTTTCCCCGGAAGAGAGTTAATCAGGCGAGATGGACGGTACGAATGGGTAAATTAGTACACCCCTGCAGGGTTTAATCTTTTCGAAAGCCGTGTCCGCGGTTATGGACGACTTGGGAATGGACGATAAGATCATAGGAAACCTAAACATAATTAAAACTTGGCAACTAGAGGTTGCAAATATGACACGTGTGATAAAGGTTCATTTCCTCGAGGATGATTCGAGGGAGTGCCTTGGTGGAGACGAGTGGTATTTCTGGCTACTAATGGTTCAAGGTGAACCAAAGATAAAAGTTTACTATCTTATCCCCTTTGAGAAAAACCTTCTGAGTAGTCGATGCCATGAGTCTTTTATGTTTTATAATAAAAACTAGCTTTATGCAAAACAACCCCTATATAGCTTTAGAGCCTTGTCATCATTGGGCCTATATCGCCCTACTAAACTTGCGAGTACGTCGTACTCAGTATCTGTTTGTTGATTATTAATTGTTTCAGAGGAGGACGTCACTGAGCAGACAGGTGGGTTCTTCGTTGACATCGACGAGTAGTCTGGGGTTCCCAGGTGGCAGCTTGGGACGTCGTGGAACATGCTGGCTGGGATTTGTTTATCTATAGGCCTCTTAGGCCCTATTTGGATCTTGTTGTTTAGACAACATATTTGGCTTTCGCTTGTTGTACTGATGGGTTGTGACCCCTATTGTGTAATTTGTACCTTTCTCGCTATATGAGTTGCTATATGATCTTTTGTGTCGTAGAGTCTGTGATGTGCCAGTTGTTTCACAAGTCTTGATCTCTTCATTATACATTGATAGCTATGACAGTGTTTATGGCATGATAGAGGTGTTGCGTGGGAGCGGTAACCCCATGCCCTTCGATTGTGCAGCATAGCCTGTGGGTTACATAGTCTCTCTGTATAATTCCGGGGTTGGGGCACTACAAGTTGGTATTAGAGCAGGACTGCCTGTAGGAAACCCGTTCTATTGGTTGATGTCGAGTCTAGTGTCGTGAAAATTATTTATAACCTAAAAATGAATTGTGAAAACCATCTTAGGATTCTTTTACTCCTTACCCAACTCACTCTACTCTGAGTTATCTTACCTCTATTTGATTTAACAGTTCTTCTGATCGTCGACAAATTCTAACCTCTAGGTTCACGGGGTTGGCTTCTACCTTTAGTTTACTGGTTAGCTCTGCTCGTCTGCCAAGTCTAAATCCCGAAGATAAGGAAGTATTGTGGTTCATCAAGACATTCCCTTGCCTTAGCCCAAGATCTTGAACCGAAGGTCCCAGATTGTGCCAGGGCTCTGTTGTAATGATTCATGAGGGTTGTCATCCTTATGAGCATTATGCTATTGTGAGTCCCAGTACATGAAGCTGATCATTAACCCAAGATCTTTTCCGTTGAATCCTGATGTTAGTTGTCAAACCCTACATCAGGTTGGCAAATTTTGAAGTTAGTCTTCAAACTCGAGGTTGCTGCCATAATGGTTTTGCTCAGCAATGCTCTCCTCTGTCACTAGATTTAGCTAGACTCTCTGTCAGGGAACCATTTGGATCCCAACAAGATTGCTCTTAGCGAGTTTCCCATCAATGTCTGTGATTCCTCCAATAACACTCGTTCGTGAAACCCTTTCGGCACTAGTTGTCGGAAGAGTGCTAACAAGGGCTTCTGCAATATCTTGAGATTGTTGTTAGCCCGTTCCTTACTCTAGATCTGTCGTCTGACCTATATCTGTCTGTTTTGACAGTCAAGTTTTATCGTGCATTGGGGTGTTCTGATGCATGTTATTCTTGTGGTTCGTCAAGTCATTCCACTTCGGGATGTCAGGAGAATCAAACTCCGATACCTTGTCCATCTCTCGGCCAGGTCAAAGCATTGTGATTCGCGGAGTAAGAGCTTGTCTGGCTTTTGTTCCGTT
This sequence comes from Puccinellia tenuiflora, assembly GCA_012064385.1. Classification (NCBI taxonomy): domain Eukaryota; kingdom Viridiplantae; phylum Streptophyta; class Magnoliopsida; order Poales; family Poaceae; genus Puccinellia; species Puccinellia tenuiflora. The sequence continues at coordinate 128,594 of QRDG01002486.1, read as the reverse complement.
CCACCTTGGAGTGTCACACTCTTTTATATCAAGAGGTCGTTCTTAGTCTCATGACGTACCTGATGAAGTGATGCTCTTACCCTTCCTTATCCATCTACCTCCGAACTACTCAGGCTCGAGAATGTTGAGGATGTATATCGATGTGGTAATCGGATATTCTTAGCAATTGTTATTGCTTTGAAAACCCAAGGACTTTGATGGCACTCTTAGCATGATTGGTAATCATATCATCAAACCGAGTTGTCAGGAGCTGCCAAGTCCATTCGTTCAGGTGACCACCTTCGGTCAACTAGTTAGGTTCATGTTGGAACTCTCAAGACCACATCTTTTCCTTGAAAAGCAAGTTTCCTCTCGCAACCAGTGACCTATATTGCCAGGGGTCCGAGTGAAGTTCACTAGTCTCCCCGGGAATAATTACAAAAGTTGGTCATGCATGTGCGGATTGTTGTTGAGATGGTAGGTTGTTACCTCCAGTTCTCTAAATACGTCATGTATGCCACTGACCGAGTTGTTCTGGAATAAGAAGAAGTTGTCAAATCTCATCATCTTATTGGTGTTTCCCAATCAGGAATTAGTGGTGCTTCTTTGTTTGGAGTTCATGCTGGTTCAATTTCCTCTGTGTAGTCGTGACCACCTGGAACTCCCAATCTAGCTCGTGTTCTGGAGCTTGACACTATAGCCTATGTCTTGAGAAACTAGTGACCCTAATCTCCCATTAACTTTCGAAAAACTCCCCTTCAGACAAGCTAAGTATGAAGTACCTGTACGCCTAAACAGCTCGAAACCTCAAGCAGACATGATGGTTGGGGTTTATCAAGAACGTTGACCTAAGCCTACTAGTAACCCCGACGAGTTCGGTGTTGAGATTCACGCACCTCACCGGAAGGTCTATTCGCGAAGTCTCTTGACGCTTTAATCAATCACACGTGCATTGTGTGATTTCATCAGTCACAGTTAGGGCCCGAGCTTTTAACCTTAGGGAAACATCTTGTATGTCAAAGGCGTGGAGTCTAGAAGATGTCCTTTCTCCTCACGCTGCTTCGAATCTCTAAGACCCTGGTAAATTCGGGCGAACAATTGATCGGTTGTCCGATCTTCTGCTCGACCTTTGTTTGGCCAAGCTGTTCCTAGTTTTTCCTCAATGGCATATGGTTTTGGGCAAGTTCATTTTTGTATATCACCTTCAGCTATCTTCTATTCTTTCTGCCCCATCGGCATGTCATGCTTCTTAGCTCCAAGTTATGCACCGAGGAAGATCATTGTGGGATCGAGAAGATCGTGAAAGATACGTGTTGTCGTGTTCCCCTCATCCCTCTTCCTACTCTAGAATCTCGGGACGAGATTCCTGTAAGGGGGGTAGGTTTGTAACAACCCCAGTTTGGTACCCTAAAATATAGGCCAAATTTTCACTTTATGCTTTGCAACATTGCATAATGGCATCCATTTAAATTGCTAATTTTAAATAAAGCAGGATTGGAAAACATTAAAAGGAAACAAATCCAATCTCAAAATTTCCAACCTCAATGCAATCGCTCAAATTGTCAACCAAACTAATTTGAACTTCCAAATTGTCCAGGAGGTTCCAAGCAAACATTTCATACACATTTGGCAAAACAAATTCTTGCCAAGCAAACAAATAAAAATTGAGAATTCAAAATTGGGTTAAACCAATTTTTAATTTTGAAACCAAGTTCAACTTTTCAAAAATTCAAAAGAAAAATATGAGGAGCTTCAATATCTTATTGGGAGCCTCCTTGAATAATTTCACTATTTTTGAAAATGTTAAAGTGCTCCAATTAATTTACTTAAGCTGCTGGAGTTAGGTTAAAACAGAAAAATCAGAAAAATGAAGAAAGAGTCAGGGGGGTTTTCTGTAATCCGACATCGTCTTATTCCTGTAGCGGTTGCTCGATGTAGCGACCCGGAGCAGCTCGCACCTGCGCGTCCCTGCCGCACCCGTCCTGGCGCCATGCCGCCCTGCTCCCCGATGGATAAGACCTCGAGGCCCTGCCCTAGCTCCTCACCTGCCCCAACCGGCTCCCCTGTTTTCCCCTTTCTTCCCTTTGTTCTCCACGCTCGGCCAAAACCGAGCAGCCCTGGAATCACTCGCCGCTGCTGATTGAGAGCTCCCGGAGTGGATCGAAGACCACCACAAGCTCCGCGTCGCCGCCAGCTTCCTCCACGCTGAAGGAATCGATGCGGGCTGGCTGCAATCGACGCCGCTGACCGCTTCTCCTCCGCCTCCGGTCGCCGCCGTTCGAGCATGGCTGCGTTGCCATCTGTCCTTCCCTTGCCTTGCCGTCCACGGCAACGGCCTCACGGTGAGCTCGCGATGCTTCGACATCTCTTCCCCGTCTTCCTCCGCCTCTATGTCACTCGGCCGGCTTGGTACCTTCTCGGCCGCCGCCAAGCCTCGTCGCCGGTGAGTCTCTAGCGACCTAAACCTAGCGGCGCCGCCACCAAGTGGTTCGCCTCGGCGGGCTGCATCGAACGCGCCCCTCCCCACCCCCCGCGTGTGCTCGTCCTCGCCGTGCCGTGCATGCCCGCCGCCGTCGGTATACGCCCGGCCTGGGAACCGGCCCGGCCGGCCAGGAGGCCGGCAGCCTCGGTTGCTTGCCCAGCCTGGGTGCCCGGTCTGGGCCGGCCAAAAGTCCAGTTGTGTCGGGTGGTAGCCCGGCCTGTCTGGTCTGGAGGCCGGCCTGCCAGTTTTGTTTTCCTTTTTGGAAATTTAAAAAATAAAATAATTAATAACTATTTGAAATTGCTTCCAATTTAGCAAATAAAATACCAGTTTGTCTAGAAAAACAAACTCTACATGTTAGAATCCTTGTCCTGGTCTTTTGAAACTATTATTTTGCTGTTTATTAAAAAATACTAAAATGGCAAAATTAATAACAATTTGGGAAAAATCATAACTTGATAAATAATTACCCAAAAATTGTGTTTAAAGTATCAAAATGCTCGGCAATTCGCATGCTATTTAACCATGCTATTCTCACATCATAACAATAATTTTTCCTTCAATGTTATTTCAAAATGGTTAAAGCTTTAAATTTGAATAACCGTTTAATTCGTCGTTTATTCCTCGTTAATCAGAAAAATGCAAACAAAGTACCAAATTGGTCAACAATCCAAATGCTATCTAATCATGCTAATATCACATCATGACAACAACTTTTACTTTGGTGTGGTTCTATAAACGATTAAAAGAATAAAATTCAAATAATCATTTATTTCACTATTTAATCATTGATAATTGGAAAATCACAAACGAGGTACCAAAACGATCACAAGAACAATACCTATCTATTCATGTCATGTTCATGCATATTTAAGCCACTTTTAGTAATGTAATAATTTATAAACAATGTGGTTGCTAAGTTAAATATGGGGTTGGTTCCAAATAATTGCACTAATTATTTGGCACTCCATTTAAATTGTTAGCTAAATTTATATGATGTTATCATTGCATAAACTTGACATGTCGTCATGATTGTGCATTGCACCTTGTCTTCGTGTTATTTATTTTGTTCTTCGTGATTGTTTGGATATCGATAGATTCAGGAGTCGAGGTTTCCCCCACCTCCCCCGATGATCCGTACTACACACCCCGTCAGCAAGGCAACAGATAACCTAACCTTCTTGGCATATAGCATCCTATTGTTTTATACAATTATTTTATCCACCAGAATATTGCATTCGATTCTGATGTCAACTTTTGGTCAAGACATAGAATATCCTATGATTGCATGTTCCCTAAACCATTACATGTCTCCCCTCCTATGAACCATAGGCTTGATGCGTTGGCCTGAAGTAGAGATAATAACCGTTGTATATATGCTTAGCTATGCTTATCCATGCTTAGTCGAATGCTTAATTGTCCGGTGATTATTTCCATTAATTATGATTGTTGATGGAATGTTCGGACATGGTGAATGTTGGTGGTTTGTTAATTTAAAATGTATAAAAGGCTTGGATGAGTTGCCATCGGGGATGGTGTTTTGCCTCATTCTTGCCCCTAGGTGCGAGTTCTTTACCTCTTGAACCAAGACGAGCGTGCTTCCATTGGTGGGAGTATGGGCTCCTTACTAACTAAATAACTTGTGCGGGCGTATCCAAGGCTCCTCTAGTTTGCGCTTTCTATTTGCGTGTGCGTTGCAGGTGGAGCATGGCGCAAAGAGGGTGTGGTGGTGTTTAGGATGTGGCGATGGGGGCAGGGGCTGAAATAGTCTGGATAAACTTGTCCTGTTGCCACAGATGATCCTTGGATAGTCTCACGCGAGATAAAGGTTTAACCGCGCCCACTTGCCAGCTTTCCCCGGAAGAGAGCTAATCAGGCGAGCCGGACGGTACCAATGGGTAAATTAGTACACCCCTGCAGGGTTTAATCTTGTCGAAAAGCCGTGTCCGTGGTTATGGACGACTTGGGAATGGACGATAAGATCATAGGAAACCTAACCATAATTAAAACTTGGCAACTAGAGGTTGCAAATATGACACGTGTGATAAAGGTTCATTTGCTCGAGGTGATTCGAGGGAGTGCCTTGGTGGAGACGAGTGGTGTTTTTGGCTACTAATGGTTCAAGGTGAACCAAAGATAAAAGTTTACTATCTTATCCACTTTAAGAAAAACCTTCTGAGTAGTCGATGCCATGAGTCTTTTATGTTTTATAATGAAAACTAGCTTTATGCAAAACAACCCCTATACAGCTTTAGATCCTTGTCATCATTAGGCCTATATTGCCGTACTAAACTTGCGAGTACGTCATACTCAGTCTCTCTTTGTTGATTATTAATTGTTTTAGAGGAGGACGTCACCGAGCAGACGGGTGGGTTCTTCGTTGACATCGACGAGTAGTCTGGGTTACCAGGTGGCAGCTTGGGATGTCGTGGAACAAGCTGGCTGGGATTTGTTTATCTGTAGGCCTCTTAGTCCCTATTTGGATCTTGTTGTTTAGACAACATATTTGGCTTCCGCTTGTTGTACTGATGGGTTTGTGACCCCTGTTGTGTAATTTGTACCTTTCTCGCTATATGAGTTTGCTATATGATCTTTTGTGTCGTAGAGTCTGTGATGTGCCAGTTGTTTTACAAGTCTTTATTATACATTTATAGCTATGCCAGTGTTTATGGCATAATTGAGGTGTTGCGTGGGAGCGGTAACCCCATGCCCTTCGATTGTGTAGCATAGCCTGTGGGTTACATAGGCTCTCTGTATAATTCCGAGGTCAGGACGCTACAAGCATGCAAAACTGATAGAAAGTAGCAATCATGAATACCCAAAAATTAATATGTGTGTATCTAAACTGATTCCATATATTATCATGAATACCATTCCAATGAAGGAGGTGATAATATGTGCGAGCAGTTATCTATATATCAGCTGCCAGTTTCATTTATGCAATAGCACACCCGAGCATGACACGGAATCAAAAAATTATGATTGACACTACATGTTTTTATGAGCACTCACATGTATGTGGCAATCGGCCCTTCTCACCATCTCATGCACCACTCCTGCACATTTAAACAAAATGAACAGGTTACCGACACGAAGAAAAAAGAAAGATATATAATTTTCTAGGGATTATGCAATCAGTTATGCCGCCTCTGTATGTACCTTGGATCAGCAAGGTTCTGCAACCACTTGCATGAAGTATGAAATAAAAGCTCATTTGATATCTTTCTCATTCACATCCTGATACCTTAAGTGCAAGATTGCAAATAGTTAAATGGAGCATAACTACTACATGTATTAATCTTAGCTAGGATTTTCATCAAACGCACTGTACGCACAGGTAAAAACGGATCTGCACAATAAAAAAGATTTATGGAGCTTAAATCAAACAGGAGGAGCATGCCTTCACTTTTAGTTCAGCCAGCAGCAACGTTTCTCAGACAGAGAGAGAGAGAGAGAGAGAGAGAGAGAGAGAGAGAGAGAGAGAGAGAGAGAGAGAGAGAGGAGAGGGAGAGGAGAGGAGGGAGAGAGAGAGAGAGAGAGAGAGAGAGAGAGAGAGAGAGAGAGAGAGAGAGAGAGAGAGAGAGAGAGAGAGAGATCAGGAGCGGAGGGGAATAAGGCTGAAGAGAGAACTCACCTTGCAGAGAGGAGACCGGGAGTGCATCGACTGAGGTGACCGCGCCGCCGATGACTGCCATGGCATCCGCATCTCCTGTTCGCCGAGTGGACGAACAGTGACATCTGGCCGGGGTGAATCGATGCGCCACGTCTTCTCACCGCCGGCATCAATCCCACAGAGAGAAGTAGGGGTACAGAGGAGCAACGACGCAGCGGGCGAGCTCGGGAGAGGCACATGAGAGGGGGAGGAGCGGGGAGAGTAGCGGCTGACGCGCGCAAGAGACTGCCGCCGGCAGGCAGCCGCCGTCGTCCACCAACAGCCACCATCATCCAGCAGCCGTCGGCGCGGCCTGTTGTGCGGGGGAGGACGTGGATGGCTCGGCGAGACGGCGGCCGTCGGCGCAGAGGAGGGGGCGGAGGGGCAGGTGCGCGAAGGCGCGAAAGGGAGGGTCGCGGGAGAGGGCGACGGGCTGCTGTGGCGGCTAGGGTTTTCTACCATCCTTTTATACTCTACACGGTAACAAATCAATGGTTGAGATCGCTGGGAGGATCGATCCGACGGCCGACGGGTCCAAAGCTCTGAGAATCGCCCCAACTGATGCAAGGATGTTATCTTTAGATGTAGGAGTACGTCATTCGCAGTTTTGAGTTGATTAGACCGTTTGAATTTAATAAAAGTGCCCTTTGTATGGAATAAAATTATGGAAAGCAACTGACTTTGTGATCAGGGTAATTAGTAGGCCGTTAAACGGCATCCTGTTTTAACATTCTTGTGTCTCCATTGTTTTGGGGAAAAGCCACTATATATAGTGCCATCTGCACATGTATTGAAAGCGGGATCAGCTCAGGACCAGAACTGATGTGGCTCCATGTGCAGCCTATATGCGCCAATAGTGCCATCTGTGTGAGTGTGCATGATATTGATGTACGTAATTTGCAGTATTTGAATTGGTTATTTACAGAAAGCAACTCCACAAGGATGGCGTCATAGTCTCTGGATCGAGTCTCAATCATCTTAGGAGAGTGAACATGCATCTAAGGCCATCCGTAATGAGGAACGGCTTTGCCATATCTAAAGCCAGTCCACATCATCATCTAGATTAGAGACATCCAAATTCTTTTCGAACAAGGGGAGACATCCAAATTCTAGTCCATCGTTTCTTGTCTTCTCTTCCATATTTATTGCTTCTGCTCAACAGCCTGGGATGCTAATTGGCCAAGCCATGCTAAATATATTCATTCGTCTTGGAATCTGTGGCAAGAGCCGTATTCACAATAAGAACCGGCTCTTCTTATTTCCTCATTTAATAAGCTTCCACATAAGCAAACTGCCGGTTCAGCCTGTAGCATTAGGGACGGCCTAATGTCCTCCTAAATGGGATTTGGACAATTGATGACAATGCAATTAAGTGACTAATAATTTTACTACCTAGCATATACAGTAATACAGCATCATGAGTTGGTTTAACCACGTCGAAAACAACCTCTCAAAAGAAATTCGAGAAAGTGCGAGTTGAAGACAATCAATGAAGACGCTTGGATGAAGCAAATAGCTCTCTCATGATGTGCTTGAAAAACTCAAGACGCACATACTTTCATGAGGTCTAGAGTTGTTCCATCGTGCATTAACACTCGGAGCTGAACCAAGTTGAAGACATTAGTTCTTATTTGCATTTTAAGTGGGTTAGATCACTAGTAGAAAATAGGCCTTTCGCCCGGGCCTTTAGTCGCGGACGTGTATCGACCCGCGACTACAAGTGCGGCCACGTCGCCCCAAAATCGGCGAATCATTTGTCCCGGTTCGTTAGGAACCATTTGTCGCGGCTTGGTATACTAACCGGGACAAAAGATGCCTGCGGTCCCGCTGCGAGGAGGTGCCCCCCATTTCTCCCGGCTCGTATCTTGAACCGGGACTAGAATCCGCGCACCGCGACGGTTCGTGTATTTTTGAACCCTTTGAGTTCCCGCCGCCAGTCGTTGATCACACGGGGAATGAAGAGAACGATTAATGTCTTTGGAAGTTGATCAAAATGAAGGGATACGCGTAGGCTACGCTAGAAC
>QRDG01002486.1:77442-119985 GCA_012064385.1 Puccinellia tenuiflora | reverse complement strand
CAACTTTCCATTGAGCTTTTATCGCATCAAGTATGCCGCTCTGGACGCTCGCCTAGGCTACGAGATTGCTAGGAGGTGTCTCGGTGGTATGTGCGTATGTCTCAATGTGTCGATCTAGATCGTCTCAACAATAATTGTCATATGTGAGACGTTTGATTGAAATTATAAAAAATTGTGTGATCTTTGGATTTATTTAGCACTTGTTTTCCCTTTATATTGATAAATATCTCTGGTCCGTACTAATATTCAGCAATAGCAAGTTTGTGCTCGTATGAATTTTTTTTTATAAAGTGTTCTACACATTCTAAGGATTTAAATGACTACAAATTTGTTGAATTTGCCCAAGTGGATCAACGATTATTATTTGTTACTTAATCATTAATATTTATGAAAAAGCGTACTGTATGTGTGGTAGTGTCTAAATATATGAAAACTATTTTGAAATGAAGAAAATAAATAAATAAAAGAAAAGAAAATGAATTCTCTGCCGCGGCAAAGAAAACTGCCCAAATTTCTGCCGCGAGCATTAGTCGCGGCCTGGTATACGAGCCGCGACAAATGCTTGTGACCCGAACCGGGATCAAAGGTCTTCCCTGCACATATATCTTCTTCCACCCCAGGCCACCACCATTTTTTGAGCTCGAGTTCATCACTTATTTCTCCTCCATTTCCTCTCACTCACTCAAGTAAATGCCCATTTTTCTACTCATTTGTGAGCATTGAAGGCACCCCATCTATTCAAGGGTTAGCAACATCATCCTTTCCTCCGAAGTTGCAACTTTAGCTCATTTTAGCTCATTTTATTTTTGTGTTGCTAGCAAGGTGTTTGATGAAATGCCTAAGCTAGAGAGTAATTTTTTTATATGCATTTTGAGCTCAAATTAATTTATTATTTGTGGATTTTTGTGTCGTCCCGTCCTCACCGTCGTCGATAGCCCGCATCGTCTCGTCACCGGCACCACCTTGGTGAGCCTTTTTTCTTTATCTTCTATTTTAAGAAAAATGATTTGTATGATTTAAAAGCATATTTATTTCTTGTATAATTTTCTTATGTTTTTTTATATGTATAGTGTCATGGTTTTGATATCCGCCCCCGTCGTCCTCGTCCGGTCTATGATTCGGATGTGGTATATTTTCATAACTATTTTTTTCATTTCGTGTTTATAACAACTATACCTACCAACTTGACATAGACACTTTTATCTAGGAGGTAGTTGAACCGGAAATTCCAACCGACCCTATTGTCGAGTTTTTTGTAAAAGAAAACAATGATTTGAAAGCAAATTGGAAAGAAGTGAAGATCTCGTCTGCAATGCCTAGAAGAGAAGATGAAATTGGAGTTGAAGCTTGCCGACATCACGCATGAACACGAGTTGAAGCTTGCCGACGTCGCACATGCCCATGAGATCAAGATGGATGCATGCGCTTGAAGATTAAAAAGATTAGAAAATATGCCATTAGTCAGGAGGCTTGGTACCATTATGTTGTTGGTTCAGTAGTTACCTTAGTTGCGATTTTGATCGCATTTGGTGTTGGATTTAAATTATTTAGATAGTTGTATGTTAGTTTCAATTAATGTATGTTTATGAGGACTATGCATTACTATTACACACGGTTTCCTTCCCCGTCATACAGCCCAACGGTGGCTTGTGAGTGCCTGCATATCAAATGCACCGTGGGCTGTATGACGGGAATCCGAATGATTTGTATTCGGTCGATGAACTGAAGTATTTTGTAGATAGAACAGCGCAAGTATTTTGTTGAGGGCTGTGAAGTGCGCAGCAAATCGACCTTCGATCCAAGCAGCCGCAAGTAATAATTAATGTATTAAACCTTTATCAAATGCACACGGTTTCCCCGTCATACAGCCCAACGGTGGCTCGTGAGTGCCTGCATATCAAATGCACCGTTGGGCTGTATGACGGGAATCCGAATGATTTGCATATAGGGTCATGTGGCTGATCCAACACTGGTTTTGCCCATCCAGAAGCTTGCGCATCCGTCTCGCGTCGTCGTGAGCAGCAAATCGACCTTCGATCCAAACAGCCCCAAGACTTCTCTGATGATCTAACGACCGTCCCAAAAAGTGTTGGGAATGTTGTAGATCATCAGAGAGCCTTGGAGCTGCTTGGATCCGACCGAGGGGCATGGCTACCACTTCCACCACCACCACTCCACCTCCTCGGCAATTCATCATTGTGTCACCCTAATCCAGTGGTTGGATTCAACCTACCCGAGGGCTTGTGTTAGGGAACATTCCAGCGGGTAGGCTAAATCCAACCATTGGGTTCGGTGGCAAAGGTAGACGCTCGTTGTGTGCCGTTTCGATACAGGGACGTCGCTATTTATAGGCGATTAAAAGGTGTACCTGTGGATGAGGTGGGAGTGCAGATCCAACAGCTCACAAGCCCTCAAAAGAAACACAACCCTGATCAACGGCTCACAAGCTTCTTGAAAGAAACACACGATCCGTGTGCTTCTTTAGTCCGGGTTGGTAACACGAACCGGTACTAAAGGCCCTGATCCACAGCTCACAAGCGCTCGAAGGAAACACACGATCCGTGTGCTTTTGATCCAACGGCTCACAAGCGCTCTAAAGAAACACACCCAGATCCAACGGCTCACAAGCGCTTGAAAGAAACACACGATCCGTGTGCTTCTTTAGTCCCGGTTGGTAACACGAACCGGTACTAAAGGCCCTGATCCAACGGCTCACAAGCGCTCGAAGGAAACACACGACCCGTATGCTTATGATCCAACGGCCCACAAGTGCTCGAAGGAAACACACGATCCGTGTGCTTCTTCCACCGCTTCCCGCCTTCGTCTTCCCGTAATTTCTCACTATATATATGTAGGCTTGGCCGCCATTGCCATATCACATCTAAACTCATATCTGCAACCTCATCACTCTTCCATTGTAACAAAATTTTGACTTAGGGGTCGGCGACGATGTCCATGTTGGACCAGAGGGGTGATGTGCGGGACTGGGCTCCACGGGCTGGCACTGGGAGGTGCTACCTTCTGGGACGCGCATCTTGGTGAGGAATCCGGGTGACGTCGTCGACCCGGATCTTCTGTGGTGGCAGTCGCGTGGGCCACGCTCGGTGCAGAGGGAGCCGGCCTCCGAGGAGGTGGTACGTCGCCGTATCAGGGAGGAGGATGAGCATGTCCGTCGCTACATGTATCTATTGGATAGGCAGTATGACAGTAGGTGGTCGTTTCTTCAGAGGGTTCCTTCTCACGTGAGATATGACCCTGTGAGGGTTCCTTCTCTTTGGATGCACAGCGCCGGCGGCTCAGCACCCTGCGGCTCAGGAACCGGTCGAAGTTAGTTTCAGAGTCTGTGATCGCCATTGCAGTTCTCTTGTCTGTGATCGTAGTTTAGGTTACTACTTGCTTTTGAAAACTTGCGACCTAAACTATCAACTTCCGGAGATGTGTGTGATATTCATGCATATGTATGCAAAATATTGGGTCTCGCCAGGTATGAGGGGGACGGCCCGCCTCCTTCGGACTTCAATGAATATATAAGTTTAATTAATGAATATTGATATTTTAATTGCATTTTTCTGATAAACAGATGAAAAGATATGAATTTATAACATGATTTTCAAATAATTAAATGAAACTATAAAAATATATGAATCTTTAAATAATAAAAAGATAATGAATTTCAAATATTGGAACATTTTTTAAATATTGGAACATTTTAAAATAAACTAGAAAAAAACAATTCCAAAAGCATGTAAAAATTCATATATTTAAAAAAGAAAACAAAGTATATAAAAGAAACAAAAAGAAAACAGAAAAAGAAACTAGAAAAAGAAACAAAAAAAGACCATTGGTCCCGGTTCTTAACACCAACCGGGACCAAAGGCCCGCTGGGCTTCGCGCGCAATATTTCGCGGCCCGGACAGACCTTTGGTCCCGGTTGGTGTTACCAACCGCGACCAAAGGGTCTTTGGTCCCGGTTCGTGGCTGGAACCGGGACCAAAGGTCCTTTCCGCGAGGATTTGAGCGGTTTCCTCCAAAATTCTTTTCATTCTCTCCAAATTCTTCTCCCCGACGCCGCTGCCCTCTCCCCTGCCGCCAGGCTGCCGCGTCGTCGCTCCGGAATCCCTCCCCACGCCGTCGCTCCCCACGGACGCCGCGCTCCCTCTCCATCCCCGGGCCGCGCACCCCGGCCGGCCTCTCCCCGCTGCGCTGCTCCGCCACGCTCTGGTGTCGCGCCAGAAGTCCGCCGTCGCCGGAATCCCTCCCCACGCCATCGCTCCCCACGGACGCCGCGCTCCCTCTCCATCCCCGGCCGCGCGCCCCGGCCGGCCTCTCCCCGCTGCGCTGCTCCGCCACGCTCTGGAGTCGCGCCAGAAGTCCGCCGTCGCCGGAATCCCTCCCCACGCCGGCCGCCGCTTCCACCGGATCGAGGTAATTTCCGTCCCCTGCATAGCTATATTAGCCCAATTGTTAGGAAAATTTTGTTAGTGGTTTAAATTTAGTAGATGCAATTTTTCAGTACCATTTTGATATTTGCATAGTTTGAATTCATTAGATGCAATTTTTAGATGATTTTTTTAGTTTTGTGTTAGATATGCAAAATAGACGGTGGAGATTTGTATGCAAATTGTGTCGGTGGAGAAAATATTGTGAGGAAATATTGTTAGTGTTAGTGTTAGGATCCATTTATGTTAGCAAAAAATTATGTTAGGAATTTTAGTTACTGTTTGTGTTAGAAACAATTTGTGTTAGCAAAATATTGTGGTGGGAAATATTGTTAGTGTTAGTGTTAGAAACAATTTGTGTTAGCAAAATATTGTGGTAGGAAATATTTTGATAGCAAACATAAAAATTGTGATAGCAAACATTCAAATTTTGATAGCAAACATTCAAATTTTGATAGCAAACATTCAAATTTTCTTCAAATGTTATTACAATTATTCTGCTAATGCTAACATTGTTAAGTAGTTGCTATAATTTTGCATTCACAAATAGTGTTAGATGCAAATTTTGATATTCATATTCTTTTTACAAAATTGATTGCAGGGACATTGAGCTATGGATCCAAATTTTCCGGACGCCTTCGGCATTGACGAGGAGCGTGAAGAGCAGATGGATCTAACTTGTCCGGACGTCGCCGGCAGAGACGAGGAGTGCGAAATGCGAATGCTTCAGATTATAGCAGGACGTGCGGCCGCGCCTGTCGGTGAAGAAGATGCCGTAACTGCAGAAGATTACGGCTCCCAATTTCTGAACGAATCCGGTGAGGGAGTTGACGAAGAAGAAATTTGTAGAGAGGAGGAAGTGCCCTTAACAAACTCCGACGAGGTATATTAAGCCTCTGTACATCGATCACACTAGATGTATTATTTGAGTTGTATTGCAGTTATTAACGAACCATTTTTTCTTTTAGCCCTCCGGATCGAGCAAATCTACAGCAGTGCCGAAACGAGGCCCGACGAAGCCGTTGAAGGAGGGTCGTAGGATAGTGATCGACCAAGTTAGTGCTAGTGGCGAACCTTTGGAACCCATAGATTGCCGCCGCAAATACATTAATCAATGTGGGGTTATTGTTAGGGACATTGTCCCGATCAACCTTAAAGAATGGATTCAGCCGAAGGATGAAAACAACCCAACTACTTATGTCGACGAGGGACTAAAAAAATTGTGTTGGGACACGCTCTTGACAAAGGTCAGCCTACCGCCAGATCTACCCGAGCACTTGAAGACAAAAGTGAAGGAGTGGTCTCTTAGTAAGATGGCCGAACAATTCCGGACCTGGAAGAAAAACTTATGGAAATCTTATCTAAAGGCGGAGAAGAAAGATCCAGTTTTCACTGGACCACTAGTGAAGATACAACAGCAGTGGCCCACATTTGTGGAGCAAAGAAAATCGGAGGCCGCTGTGGCCCGATCGGTTCAGAATAAGTTAAATGCTGCGAAGAAGGAATATCACCACCGTTTGGGGGCAGGTGGCTACAGGGCTGCCGTGCCTAAGTGGGAAGCCTTGGAAGCACGACTGCTTGATAACGGGATCATTCCACAGACACATGACTGGCCCGAGAGGTCCAAGTTTTGGTTGTTCGCGCATGGGGCAGGGTTGGACCCACAGACAGGGTTGATTGTTGCTCAGGGAAAATGGAAGAAAAAAATTGAGTATATAACCAAACAACTCGTGGACGCAATAGATAAAGTTCGAAGGGGAGAGTACGTGGTCGACAGAGAGAATGACGAGCTGTCACTAGCACTCGGGAATCCTGAACACGTTGGACGATTACGAGGCTATGGAGCCGGTGTCACCTTGAAGCAAGGTTTTCCGGAAGACGCTCATACTTATAGAAGCCGTCAGAGAAAAAAGAAGAAGGAGTCTGACCGGTTATCAGCACTGGAACGCAAGGTGCAGCAGCAGCAGGAGCAAGTAGACTCAATTAGTAAGCAAAAGGCATCTCAGCTGCAGCTAGAAGGTCATGTTGAAGCCGCCCCATCTGATCAGCGGAAAAGCAGCGTGGGTTCCACGAATGTAGAAAATTCTGAATTCCAACCGTCGGCGGCTCACTACCCCGTGGATGATATCACGGAGAAGACAGACTGTGAGCTACACATGTCAATGAAGAACGTGTCTTTCAAGGTGGCGGTCGGCTATGCTTTACCTAATCCAGCTGGAGCAAGCTACCATCTCGGAGGGATTCCACCTGGCTATGCTCGTGTCGGGGTGGATGAAGTTGTGCCGTTATATGCTAATCTGGAACTTGACATTCCTGGAGGTGACGGCGAGAAGACACTGGGAGAAGTCGAGAAGGGTATCGCTCTCTGGAACAAGAAAAACATCATGTTTCCAAACTTGACTCCTCCGAGTAGCAGACCCCCACCTCAAGATTCATCTCCCCCACCTCAAGATCCATCCCACCCACCTCAAGATCCATCCCCCCACCTCAAGATCCATCCCCCCCCACCTCAAGATCCATCCCCCCACCTAAAGATCCATCCCCCCACCTAAAGATCCATCCCCCCCTAAGATCCATCCCCCACCTAAAGATCCACCCTATAGCGATCCTGCCCTTTTAAAATAGGCCAAGATCCCTGTGTTATTGTGCTAGTCCCTGGATCGAATAGCTAGCACCACAGTTTAAGATGAAGTATCATACATTGCATCAAAATTCTATTACAACGTATGATCCAGAAAAATAAACATTACAAATTGCATAGCCAAAGGCTAGCATGTTACAAAGCTCAGCAGCGGAAAACACATAATATCATGGAGCCTCATCATCTTCATGTGCCACAGGCAGACATGTTGGTTGCAGACTCGAAACCTATAGCGTTCCTTACTCATCGTCAGACGAACCTGCAACGATAAAAGCGTTGCAGCCAAAAATTGGTCAGAACCATTGGAATGGATCTGGCAAGTGATACTTGTGGACTCATAAAGGCAAACTCCTAATATCTATATGCATATTTGGCTGGTGGAGTTCAAGGCTATTTTGCGTAAAGCCAACTTTATCCTAACTCTTTGTAAAACTTCTTTTCAAATAATTGAGACTTTCATGGCATGAAAACCACCGTCTCAACTACTCTTGTTCACTCTTCAAATTTTACTTGAGAAATTGGAATGTTGAGATTCTCCATTGACATCCTTGTTCAGCTGCTCAGAATTGTCCGTAACCGGGGACACGGCTATGATCATAGATTTACACTCTCGAGAGGTTGTGCACGTTCACCACTTGACTCAATCAACCCATTCTGTCCTTGACCCTCATGTAGTGAAAAGGAAAGGAGAAGATTAAGACGAGACCTTTGGGAAATGTTCCCCGGTTCCTCTGGGCAGACCCATACAAGACAACATCCGCTGAGAACTGCCGGAATCGGGGCCTATAACTTACTTAGTCAAGGCAGAGCCATAATACCAAGTGGCTGCACTGGAAGCAATCTTCACACGGAGTAACTTCAAATCTCTTTGTTCCTGGGTGGCCATCCACAAGTGCACATACTCGGGTAAAACCATAGACATGGCCCCGAGTAGCCACTCAACTTCGCCTCCAATAGAGCAAACCAATTCCACCCAGGTGTTTGTTTAACTTAGTAGAAATTAACTTTCCATAGTAAAACTCATAGCATAGCATTTTCAAAACTTCTACTAAGATATTGTATAGGTACTAGACACTTAGGAATATTTGGAGTAGTACTAAATAGGTCTAGCATAGCATAGTAATAACACCTGACATGCAATTCTACTTAGAAAAGTAAACTACAATGCATATTCAAAATACTTAGGAAATTTATGCAGTGAGCATCACTTGCCTTAGAATGTTGTCGTTGCTCACAATCTCTTTTCAATGTAAGATGATACTCTCCGTTCAATCTAAACAATATAAACAAACAGCAAAGACAACAATACAACAATCAATAAAACAAGCATAACCATAAATGTGGACAACAACAAAACAAAAGGGTTGGTGGTCCAAGTTCAACATATGATTCAATATGCAAAAAGAATCAATGCATTAGGGTTTCTGGTTTTCCATTGAGGGTCAAAGGATGGTCTAAGGTCAAAAATAGGTTTGAAGGGTGGCTCAAAGGTTCTAAGGGTTGGTTTTGGTCTCTCTGGATAGAAGCACTTAATTGGGTATTTTTCTAATAAGAAAACAAGTTAAAAAGATTTATAAAATTTAAACTATATCAAAAATACTCAAATTGAGCCTCTAATTTTTAAATCAACAAAATAATGCTCAAAAATATTTTACAATAGAGGAACTATATTGGACATATTATAAGGTTTCTAAAACTATTTTTCTTGCAATTTTTGGACTTATAGAAATAAAGTTATGTCAAAATTACTCAAATCACACACTTGAAATTTGAATAATTTAAACTAACTCAAAACAGAAAACTGAAACATCAGAAAGATTCTACAGATTCCAAGGATTTCAAATATATAAAAATATTTGAATTTGGCCAAACCAGTAAAAAGATATGATGGTTCTAAGTTGTAAGGTCTTTTCTGCAAAACTGCCAATAATTCTAATTCGGGATAATTCCAAAAAAAAGGGCTGGGCCACATGGCAGTCTCTGGTTGGCTGGGCTCGGCTTGGCTTGACTTTGGCTGGGCTCCAGCTCGGCTTAAGCCGCGGCTCGGATGCGATCAGCTCGATCTGTTCTGGGCCCTTGGATCTGGATCGAGTGGCTGGGAGAGAAGGGCTCTTACCCCGGCGGCGCTCAGGTCATCGGAGAACGGCGTGCGGTGGCAGCGCAGTTCGGCGTGGATGGTGATGGTGTTGTGGTGCTCCCCTGAGCTCGACGAGGCGACGACGACGCGCCGGAGGACACGGCGAACTCGATGGTGGCGGCAGCGTTGGAGTTCGCTTCCGGGAACGGCGACAAAACGCAGACGGAGACACCGCCGTCGGTGATCTTCCGACCAAGCTCCTCTTCGTCGATTCGCTGGACCAAAGATTCAAAATAGTGGATGAGGAGATGCGGCATGGTGAGAGGAGGAGACAGAGGGCAAAAGGAGGCGGCGGGGACCGCTACCGTGGCCGGAGACGGCAAAGTCAGACGGCGGTAGGATGCAACTCCGGTGAGCAATTTCGCCGATCTGGCGGCGCAAATCGAAGGGGCTCTAGAGGGGAAAGCAGAGAGGAGCTCGAGGGCTTTATAGAGGAGGGGTTAGGGTAGCCAGAGACGCACTGAGGGAGGAGATCGCGGCGGGGCAGTCACGGCCGGAAATTTCGGCCGGAGGTTGAGGAAGGTGACGTCATCGCTGACGTCAGCCATTTTCTTTTTCTTTTTCTGTTTATTTTTCCAGATTTTGAATTAAGCCTCCAAATCGATTCAAATAAATTTGTAAAAATTTGTAAAATTCAAATAGTCATTTTAAACACTTTGGAACTTTTTCCATAATTTTTCAGAGTTTGAAAAATTCAAATAATGCATGAAGGCTTATTTGACACCTTTATGTCATTTTAATAAATAGGGTTTTAATAAATCTTTTTGAACTCGAATAAAATCCAGAAAATTTGTGTGAGTAATATCATTTAAAATAATAAACTCAAACAAGTAATTTGGGACAAAACATTTTTTTAATAGATTTTGATAAATCCTTTTAAATACCAATGCCCATTTAAAAAGGCTTTGGCAAAAATAATTAAAATACTTTGTCAAAAAGGTTTTTAGGATTTTCTTGAAATCCAAAATACTATTTTAGTTCCAAAACTTTAAATCTTGAAATTAGGAGACAAAAGAATATTAAAAAAATACCCCTTTGAATAAATCAAAATAATCTTTTATGATGGTTTTTCTTAATTTTTGGAGTCTTTATTTATTTAATAATAAAAGTTTTAAATTTTTTGTGATTTTTAAAACATTCCAAAATTTGGGATGTTACAAACCTACCACCCTTAAAAGGAATCTCGTCCCGAGATTCGAAGAGGCTAGAAAGAAAGATAGGTTTGGGATCTCCGGGTTTAGTCAAATGGGTGGGCTACCGCCCTTAAAAGAAACTTTTGTAGGAAGTCTTGAGCTTTTGTCTTCGGCTAGGGTCCATATGGAAATTTGTGGGTCCTTGTATCATAGGATTTAATTCCAATAGGTGAGTGTCTCCTCATGTAGCTTCGTATACTGTAGGGTCACTCATTGGGTCTGTCAAAAGTCCAAGATGAGAGAGTTTCACAACATCTTGCCATCCTTCTCTGATTTGTCATTGGCATGTTGTTTCTCCTGGTTCACTTTCTTCTGTGCAAGCACTACACCATTTCTAATGGAACTCTCATGGTTGGTCAACACTTCGATTTGTAGGATTTTCTTCTTCTTCACAAGAGCTGGGGTTTATTCTCACCGTATAGCTTACGTATAGGCAACACTTGCCTTACATAGGGTTATAATATCCAGTGGCTCAGGTTCATCATCGGCTCTCTAATTGGTTTGTCACTCAGATTTACCATTCCTCATAGCAAGAGCGAATGATATGAGTATTCGCCATGGGGGCCAATCCATGTCGCACCCACTCATTACCTTGTACTTGGTTTGGTGAATCTCGTAGGCTAACACTCGGTCGATCTCACTTGTCCGACAGAGAGTTTCCAATCTGTAAGACATACCTGAGCTAATCTATCGATACCTCAAAACTATTGGGTTGCGAAAGCTTCTATACACGCTAAATCTTCTCCTCTGAATCTTCCACTCATGGAGTGTGCTTTCCATGTCATCTTGGCTCATCAGTTTCAGGCTAATGTCTCTATCCTTGACAAGTCGGGTAGTCTTCACAATAAAAGGTATATCTTCATAAAGTTTTGGCATAAAATTACATCGGCATCAACCACTCTTACATCACAGTACTTATTCTTCCACCTAAATATATCTAGTGGCATTTATTACATCTTCAGAACATTTCCATTGACTCTGGTCCTTCTTCTTGGCTAAACTCCTCATGAAAACTCAGTTGGTTTCTTTGCTTCTTGATTTAAACTGATATCTGATCCGCTTCTTTTCTGGTGTGGTGAGTGTGACAGCTTTACTAGCATGATCTATCTGACCTTCATACCTGGACATCCAGTCCTTGCCTATGATTATATCTAGGCTTTGCATGTCTAGCACAAACAAGTCGCTTGGAAATTTGTGTGTCTCAATTTCCAAGGTCATGTTCTGGCATACCGCGTTTGCAGGCCTCTTCCCTTCTATAGAGCTCACTCTGATGGGTCTTCTAAGTCCTCGATTGGGTATCTTATTTCTACTCACAAAGTCTTTTGATATGAATGAATGTGTTGCTTCAGTATCAAAAAGTACCAATGCAGGATAGGAGTTGATCAACAATCCTTCAATCACTGGGACTAGTTTCTTGAGAACTCTCTCCATGTTTATGGAAAACACATGTCCCTTTCAGAACTGAATTGTCTTGGTCCCATTACTAATCTTCTTTTCCGGACAGCTTCTGGAATAGTGTCCCATTTTCTTGCATTTGAAACACTCCACCTGACTGAAGTCCTTCCTATTTGATTTGGGGTCGGGATTCTGACTACTATTTTCTCCCATAATGTACTCATCTCCAAGGTCATAAACCTCTTCAGTATGGGCGGGGCTATGGTGGTCATGGTTGATTTGATGGTCATTTACTCCCTGAAGGTCATGTTCATCAATACCATGGCAATGGTGGTTATTGTCTTCTTGATGGTTGAACTCAAACTGAACATGTTCATCATATGAATTGCACCATTCCTGCTGTGGTTCTGGGTGATGCTTTTCCAATTCAAGCTTTCGCTTCTTGGTTGCAACTTGCTTCAGTTTGTTCTCCAAGACTATGGCTTGGTCAACCAGTGACTGGTAGTCAGGAGTATAGGCAACTGTCAATAGAATGGATAGTTTGTCATTCAAACCATTTAGGAACCTTTCTTTCCTCTTAGTATCTGTATCAACATCATCCGGTGCGTAGCGCGCTAGATTATTGAACTCGTTCATGTACTCTATAATATTTCGGTCATCTTGTCGGAGCTCGTAAAATTCTTCCCTCTTCAGTTTCATCACTCCAGATGAAATATGTGCATCACGGAATCCTTCTTGAAACATATCCCATGTCATCTCTTCAATGGCATGTGTGATCTGGTAGCTATCCCACCAGTCCGCTGCAGGTCCTTCTAGTAGATGTGCCGCAAATCTAACCTTCTCAGCATCTGTGCATCCAATGGTCACTAAATCTTTATTTACTGAACGTAGCCAATCATCGGCCAAAATAGGTTCTGTAGCTTTTGAGAACTTTCTGGGTCGAAGCTTTAAGAATCTGATCAGCATATCCACTTGAGATGGTGGAGGTGGTGGAATGTACTTGTTGTCTTCTAAGTTTTGGGTCATCAGCAGGTTCAACTGATTTTGTGCATCTAGTAATTGTTGTAGTGTAGGTATCACAGGGTTGTTGGAATTTGGCTTGGACATCTGTTTAGTTTAGCATGGATGAGTAGAGATAGAGGGATACTAAGAGAAATATTCCTACCCAAACAAGCAGAACAAGACAATACATTTTACAAACAACATCTAGCAAGCATCAAGCAACATGGTTCAAAAACTAACAAACAACCTAGCATTGTCATACCAACTAAGTATGATCAATATACTATCACGTTATCGTTGTTCTAGCAAGGTGACTAAAGTGGTGGTCTCATCTATTTCTTCATTGAATCTCTTCAAGTTCTTCTTTAACCTTCAGTATGGTGGAACTGTCTTGAAGGGAATCTTCATTGGTCTGACATCAATTGAGTTGAATCCACCAATAAGGGTCATTTGAAATGGGGAAAGATGTCTTAGAGAGTGAATAGTAGATGAGAGTATAAGAAGGATAACTTGTAAATATTTTATTTTGAATAAAATATATTTTCAATTCTAGGTCTTTTCCTAGTTCTAATCCAAACCTAGGGTTTCGAACCTACAGGCAACACAATGCTCTGATACCATCTATAGCGATCCTGCCCTTTTAAAATAGGCCAAGATCCCTGTGTTATTGTGCTAGTCCCTGGATCGAATAGCTAGCACCACAGTTTAAGATGAAGTATCATACATTGCATCAAAATTCTATTACAACGTATGATCCAGAAAAATAAACATTACAAATTGCATAGCCAAAGGCTAGCATGTTACAAAGCTCAGCAGCGGAAAACACATAATATCATGGAGCCTCATCATCTTCATGTGCCACAGGCAGACATGTTGGTTGCAGACTCGAAACCTATAGCGTTCCTTACTCATCGTCAGACGAACCTGCAACGATAAAAGCGTTGCAGCCAAAAATTGGTCAGAACCATTGGAATGGATCTGGCAAGTGATACTTGTGGACTCATAAAGGCAAACTCCTAATAGCTATATGCATATTTGGCTGGTGGAGTTCAAGGCTATTTTGCGTAAGGCCAACTTTATCCTAACTCTTTGTAAACTTCTTTTCAAATAATTGAGACTTTCATGGCATGAAAACCACCGTCTCAACTACTCTTGTTCACTCTTCAAATTTTACTTGAGAAATTGGAATGTTGAGATTCTCCATTGACATCCTTGTTCAGCTGCTCAGAATTGTCCGTAACCGGGGACACGGCTATGATCATAGATTTACACTCTCGAGAGGTTGTGCACGTTCACCACTTGACTCAATCAACCCATTCTGTCCTTGACCCTCATGTAGTGAAAAGGAAAGGAGAAGATTAAGTCGAGACCTTTGGGAAATGTTCCCCGGTTCCTCTGGGCAGACCCATACAAGACAACATCTGCTGAGAACTGCCGGAATCGGGGCCTATAACTTACTTAGTCAAGGCAGAGCCATAATACCAAGTGGCTGCACTGGAAGCAATCTTCACACGGAGTAACTTCAAATCTCTTTGTTCCTGGGTGGCCATCCACAAGTGCACATACTCGGGTAAAACCATAGACATGGCCCCGAGTAGCCACTCAACTTCGCCTCCAATAGAGCAAACCAATTCCACCCAGGTGTTTGTTTAACTTAGTAGAAATTAACTTTCCATAGTAAAACTCATAGCATAGCATTTTCAAAACTTCTACTAAGATATTGTATAGGTACTAGACACTTAGGAATATTTGGAGTAGTACTAAATAGGTCTAGCATAGCATAGTAATAACACCTGACATGCAATTCTACTTAGAAAAGTAAACTACAATGCATATTCAAAATACTTAGGAAATTTATGCAGTGAGCATCACTTGCCTTAGAATGTTGTCGTTGCTCACAATCTCTTTTCAATGTAAGATGATACTCTCCGTTCAATCTAAACAATATAAACAAACAGCAAAGACAACAATACAACAATCAATAAAACAAGCATAACCATAAATGTGGACAACAACAAAACAAAAGGGTTGGTGGTCCAAGTTCAACACATGATTCAATATGCAAAAAGAATCAATGCATTAGGGTTTCTGGTTTTCCATTGAGGGTCAAAGGATGGTCTAAGGTCAAAAATAGGTTTGAAGGGTGGCTCAAAGGTTCTAAGGGTTGGTTTTGGTCTCTCTGGATAGAAGCACTTAATTGGGTATTTTTCTAATAAGAAAACAAGTTAAAAAGATTTATAAAATTTAAACTATATCAAAAATACTCAAATTGAGCCTCTAATTTTTAAATCAACAAAATAATGCTCAAAAATATTTTATAATAGAGGAACTATATTGGACATATTATAAGGTTTCTAAAACTATTTTTCTTGCAATTTTTGGACTTATAGAAATAAAGTTATGTCAAAATTACTCAAATCACACACTTGAAATTTGAATAATTTAAACTAACTCAAAACAGAAAACTGAAACATCAGAAAGATTCTACAGATTCCAAGGATTTCAAATATATAAAAATATTTGAATTTGGCCAAACCAGTAAAAAGATATGATGGTTCTAAGTTGTAAGGTCTTTTCTGCAAAACTGCCAATAATTCTAATTCGGGATAATTCCAAAAAAAAGGGCTGGGCCACATGGCAGTCTCTGGTTGGCTGGGCTCGGCTTGGCTTGACTTTGGCTGGGCTCCAGCTCGGCTTAAGCCGCGGCTCGGATGCGATCAGCTCGATCTGTTCTGGGCCCTTGGATCTGGATCGAGTGGCTGGGAGAGAAGGGCTCTTACCCCGGCGGCGCTCAGGTCATCGGAGAACGGCGTGCGGTGGCAGCGCAGTTCGGCGTGGATGGTGATGGTGTTGTGGTGCTCCCTGAGCTCGACGAGGCGACGACGACGCGCCGGAGGACACGGCGAACTCGATGGTGGCGGCAGCGTTGGAGTTCGCTTCCGGGAACGGCGACAAAACGCAGACGGAGACACCGCCGTCGGTGATCTTCCGACCAAGCTCCTCTTCGTCGATTCGCTGGACCAAAGATTCAAAATAGTGGATGAGGAGATGCGGCATGGTGAGAGGAGGAGACAGAGGGCAAAAGGAGGCGGCGGGGACCGCTACCGTGGCCGGAGACGGCAAAGTCAGACGGCGGTAGGATGCAACTCCGGTGAGCAATTTCGCCGATCTGGCGGCGCAAATCGAAGGGGCTCTAGAGGGGAAAGCAGAGAGGAGGTCGAGGGCTTTATAGAGGAGGGGTTAGGGTAGCCAGAGACGCACTGAGGGAGGAGATCGCGGCGGGGCAGTCACGGCCGGAAATTTCGGCCGGAGGTTGAGGAAGGTGACGTCATCGCTGACGTCAGCCATTTTCTTTTTCTTTTTCTGTTTATTTTTCCAGATTTTGAATTAAGCCTCCAAATCGATTCAAATAAATTTGTAAAAATTTGTAAAATTCAAAATAGTCATTTTAAACACTTTGGAACTTTTTCCATAATTTTTCAGAGTTTGAAAAATTCAAATAATGCATGAAGGCTTATTTGACACCTTTATGTCATTTTAATAAATAGGGTTTTAATAAATCTTTTTGAACTCGAATAAAATCCAGAAAATTTGTGTGAGTAATATCATTTAAAATAATAAACTCAAACAAGTAATTTGGGACAAAACATTTTTTTAATAGATTTTGATAAATCCTTTTAAATACCAATGCCCATTTAAAAAGGCTTTGGCAAAAATAATTAAAATACTTTGTCAAAAAGGTTTTTAGGATTTTCTTGAAATCCAAAATACTATTTTAGTTCCAAAACTTTAAATCTTGAAATTAGGAGACAAAAGAATATTAAAAAAAACCCCTTTGAATAAATCAAAATAATCTTTTATGATGGTTTTTCTTAATTTTTGGAGTCTTTATTTATTTAATAATAAAAGTTTTAAATTTTTTGTGATTTTTAAAACATTCCAAAATTTGGGATGTTACAAACCTACCACCCTTAAAAGGAATCTCGTCCCGAGATTCGAAGAGGCTAGAAAGAAAGATAGGTTTGGGATCTCCGGGTTTAGTCAAATGGGTGGGCTACCGCCCTTAAAAGAAACTTTTGTAGGAAGTCTTGAGCTTTTGTCTTCGGCTAGGGTCCATATGGAAATTTGTGGGTCCTTGTATCATAGGATTTAATTCCAATAGGTGAGTGTCTCCTCATGTAGCTTCGTATACTGTAGGGTCACTCATTGGGTCTGTCAAAAGTCCAAGATGAGAGAGTTTCACAACATCTTGCCATCCTTCTCTGATTTGTCATTGGCATGTTGTTTCTCCTGGTTCACTTTCTTCTGTGCAAGCACTACACCATTTCTAATGGAACTCTCATGGTTGGTCAACACTTCGATTTGTAGGATTTTCTTCTTCTTCACAAGAGCTGGGGTTTATTCTCACCGTATAGCTTACGTATAGGCAACACTTGCCTTACATAGGGTTATAATATCCAGTGGCTCAGGTTCATCATCGGCTCTCTAATTGGTTTGTCACTCAGATTTACCATTCCTCATAGCAAGAGCGAATGATATGAGTATTCGCCATGGGGGCCAATCCATGTCGCACCCACTCATTACCTTGTACTTGGTTTGGTGAATCTCGTAGGCTAACACTCGGTCGATCTCACTTGTCCGACAGAGAGTTTCCAATCTGTAAGACATACCTGAGCTAATCTATCGATACCTCAAAACTATTGGGTTGCGAAAGCTTCTATACACGCTAAATCTTCTCCTCTGAATCTTCCACTCATGGAGTGTGCTTTCCATGTCATCTTGGCTCATCAGTTTCAGGCTAATGTCTCTATCCTTGACAAGTCGGGTAGTCTTCACAATAAAAGGTATATCTTCATAAAGTTTTGGCATAAAATTACATCGGCATCAACCACTCTTACATCACAGTACTTATTCTTCCACCTAAATATATCTAGTGGCATTTATTACATCTTCAGAACATTTCCATTGACTCTGGTCCTTCTTCTTGGCTAAACTCCTCATGAAAACTCAGTTGGTTTCTTTGCTTCTTGATTTAAACTGATATCTGATCCGCTTCTTTTCTGGTGTGGTGAGTGTGACAGCTTTACTAGCATGATCTATCTGACCTTCATACCTGGACATCCAGTCCTTGCCTATGATTATATCTAGGCTTTGCATGTCTAGCACAAACAAGTCGCTTGGAAATTTGTGTGTCTCAATTTCCAAGGTCATGTTCTGGCATACCGCGTTTGCAGGCCTCTTCCCTTCTATAGAGCTCACTCTGATGGGTCTTCTAAGTCCTCGATTGGGTATCTTATTTCTACTCACAAAGTCTTTTGATATGAATGAATGTGTTGCTTCAGTATCAAAAAGTACCAATGCAGGATAGGAGTTGATCAACAATCCTTCAATCACTGGGACTGGTTTCTTGAGAACTCTCTCCATGTTTATGGAAAACACATGTCCCTTTCGGAACTGAATTGTCTTGGTCCCATTACTAATCTTCTTTTCCGGACAGCTTCTGGAATAGTGTCCCATTTTCTTGCATTTGAAACACTCCACCTGACTGAAGTCCTTCCTATTTGATTTGGGGTCGGGATTCTGACTACTATTTTCTCCCATAATGTACTCATCTCCAAGGTCATAAACCTCTTCAGTATGGGCGGGGCTATGGTGGTCATGGTTGATTTGATGGTCATTTACTCCCTGAAGGTCATGTTCATCAATACCATGGCAATGGTGGTTATTGTCTTCTTGATGGTTGAACTCAAACTGAACATGTTCATCATATGAAGTGCACCATTCCTGCTGTGGTTCTGGGTGATGCTTTTCCAATTCAAGCTTTCGCTTCTTGGTTGCAACTTGCTTCAGTTTGTTCTCCAAGACTATGGCTTGGTCAACCAGTGACTGGTAGTCAGGAGTATAGGCAACTGTCAATAGAATGGATAGTTTGTCATTCAAACCATTTAGGAACCTTTCTTTCCTCTTAGTATCTGTATCAACATCATCCGGTGCGTAGCGCGCCAGATTATTGAACTCGTTCATGTACTCTATAATATTTCGGTCATCTTGTCGGAGCTCGTAAATTCTTCCCTCTTCAGTTTCATCACTCCAGATGAAATATGTGCATCACGGAATCCTTCTTGAAACATATCCCATGTCATCTCTTCAATGGGATGTGTGATCTGGTAGCTATCCCACCAGTCTGCTGCAGGTCCTTCTAGTAGATGTGCCGCAAATCTAACCTTCTCAGCATCTGTGCATCCAATGGTCACCAAATCTTTATTTACTGAACGTAGCCAATCATCGGCCAAAATAGGTTCTGTAGCTTTTGAGAACTTTCTGGGTCGAAGCTTTAAGAATCTGATCAGCATATCCACTTGAGATGGTGGAGGTGGTGGAATGTACTTGTTGTCTTCTAAGTTTTGGGTCATCAGCAGGTTCAACTGATTTTGTGCATCTAGTAATTGTTGTAGTGTAGGTATCACAGGGTTGTTGGAATTTGGCTTGGACATCTGTTTAGTTTAGCATGGATGAGTAGAGATAGAGGGATACTAAGAGAAATATTCCTACCCAAACAAGCAGAACAAGACAATACATTTTACAAACAACATCTAGCAAGCATCAAGCAACATGGTTCAAAAACTAACAAACAACCTAGCATTGTCATACCAACTAAGTATGATCAATATACTATCACGTTATCGTTGTTCTAGCAAGGTGACTAAAGTGGTGGTCTCATCTATTTCTTCATTGAATCTCTTCAAGTTCTTCTTTAACCTTCAGTATGGTGGAACTGTCTTGAAGGGAATCTTCATTGGTCTGACATCAATTGAGTTGAATCCACCAATAAGGGTCATTTGAAATGGGGAAAGATGTCTTAGAGAGTGAATAGTAGATGAGAGTATAAGAAGGATAACTTGTAAATATTTTATTTTCAGAAAATTGAATAAAATATATTTTCAATTCTAGGTCTTTTCCTAGTTCTAATCCAAACCTAGGGTTTCGAACCTACAGGCAACACAATGCTCTGATACCATCTATAGCGATCCTGCCCTTTTAAAATAGGCCAAGATCCCTGTGTTATTGTGCTAGTCCCTGGATCGAATAGCTAGCACCACAGTTTAAGATGAAGTATCATACATTGCATCAAAATTCTATTACAACGTATGATCCAGAAAAATAAACATTACAAATTGCATAGCCAAAGGCTAGCATGTTACAAAGCTCAGCAGCGGAAAACACATAATATCATGGAGCCTCATCATCTTCATGTGCCACAGGCAGACATGTTGGTTGCAGACTCGAAACCTATAGCGTTCCTTACTCATCGTCAGACGAACCTGCAACGATAAAAGCGTTGCAGCCAAAAATTGGTCAGAACCATTGGAATGGATCTGGCAAGTGATACTTGTGGACTCATAAAGGCAAACTCCTAATATCTATATGCATATTTGGCTGGTGGAGTTCAAGGCTATTTTGCGTAAAGCCAACTTTATCCTAACTCTTTGTAAAACTTCTTTTCAAATAATTGAGACTTTCATGGCATGAAAACCACCGTCTCAACTACTCTTGTTCACTCTTCAAATTTTACTTGAGAAATTGGAATGTTGAGATTCTCCATTGACATCCTTGTTCAGCTGCTCAGAATTGTCCGTAACCGGGGACACGGCTATGATCATAGATTTACACTCTCGAGAGGTTGTGCACGTTCACCACTTGACTCAATCAACCCATTCTGTCCTTGACCCTCATGTAGTGAAAAGGAAAGGAGAAGATTAAGTCGAGACCTTTGGGAAATGTTCCCCGGTTCCTCTGGGCAGACCCATACAAGACAACATCTGCTGAGAACTGCCGGAATCGGGGCCTATAACTTACTTAGTCAAGGCAGAGCCATAATACCAAGTGGCTGCACTGGAAGCAATCTTCACACGGAGTAACTTCAAATCTCTTTGTTCCTGGGTGGCCATCCACAAGTGCACATACTCGGGTAAAACCATAGACATGGCCCCGAGTAGCCACTCAACTTCGCCTCCAATAGAGCAAACCAATTCCACCCAGGTGTTTGTTTAACTTAGTAGAAATTAACTTTCCATAGTAAAACTCATAGCATAGCATTTTCAAAACTTCTACTAAGATATTGTATAGGTACTAGACACTTAGGAATATTTGGAGTAGTACTAAATAGGTCTAGCATAGCATAGTAATAACACCTGACATGCAATTCTACTTAGAAAAGTAAACTACAATGCATATTCAAAATACTTAGGAAATTTATGCAGTGAGCATCACTTGCCTTAGAATGTTGTCGTTGCTCACAATCTCTTTTCAATGTAAGATGATACTCTCCGTTCAATCTAAACAATATAAACAAACAGCAAAGACAACAATACAACAATCAATAAAACAAGCATAACCATAAATGTGGACAACAACAAAACAAAAGGGTTGGTGGTCCAAGTTCAACACATGATTCAATATGCAAAAAGAATCAATGCATTAGGGTTTCTGGTTTTCCATTGAGGGTCAAAGGATGGTCTAAGGTCAAAAATAGGTTTGAAGGGTGGCTCAAAGGTTCTAAGGGTTGGTTTTGGTCTCTCTGGATAGAAGCACTTAATTGGGTATTTTTCTAATAAGAAAACAAGTTAAAAAGATTTATAAAATTTAAACTATATCAAAAATACTCAAATTGAGCCTCTAATTTTTAAATCAACAAAATAATGCTCAAAAATATTTTATAACAGAGGAACTATATTGGACATATTATAAGGTTTCTAAAACTATTTTTCTTGCAATTTTTGGACTTATAGAAATAAAGTTATGTCAAAATTACTCAAATCACACACTTGAAATTTGAATAATTTAAACTAACTCAAAACAGAAAACTGAAACATCAGAAAGATTCTACAGATTCCAAGGATTTCAAATATATAAAAATATTTGAATTTGGCCAAACCAGTAAAAAGATATGATGGTTCTAAGTTGTAAGGTCTTTTCTGCAAAACTGCCAATAATTCTAATTCGGGATAATTCCAAAAAAAAGGGCTGGGCCACATGGCAGTCTCTGGTTGGCTGGGCTCGGCTTGGCTTGACTTTGGCTGGGCTCCAGCTCGGCTTAAGCCGCGGCTCGGATGCGATCAGCTCGATCTGTTCTGGGCCCTTGGATCTGGATCGAGTGGCTGGGAGAGAAGGGCTCTTACCCCGGCGGCGCTCAGGTCATCGGAGAACGGCGTGCGGTGGCAGCGCAGTTCGGCGTGGATGGTGATGGTGTTGTGGTGCTCCCCTGAGCTCGACGAGGCGACGACGACGCGCCGGAGGACACGGCGAACTCGATGGTGGCGGCAGCGTTGGAGTTCGCTTCCGGGAACGGCGACAAAACGCAGACGGAGACACCGCCGTCGGTGATCTTCCGACCAAGCTCCTCTTCGTCGATTCGCTGGACCAAAGATTCAAAATAGTGGATGAGGAGATGCGGCATGGTGAGAGGAGGAGACAGAGGGCAAAAGGAGGCGGCGGGGACCGCTACCGTGGCCGGAGACGGCAAAGTCAGACGGCGGTAGGATGCAACTCCGGCGAGCAATTTCGCCGATCTGGCGGCGCAAATCGAAGGGGCTCTAGAGGGGAAAGCAGAGAGGAGCTCGAGGGCTTTATAGAGGAGGGGTTAGGGTAGCCAGAGACGCACTGAGGGAGGAGATCGCGGCGGGGCAGTCACGGCCGGAAATTTCGGCCGGAGGTTGAGGAAGGTGACGTCATCGCTGACGTCAGCCATTTTCTTTTTCTTTTTCTGTTTATTTTTCCAGATTTTGAATTAAGCCTCCAAATCGATTCAAATAAATTTGTAAAAATTTGTAAAATTCAAAATAGTCATTTTAAACACTTTGGAACTTTTTCCATAATTTTTCAGAGTTTGAAAAATTCAAATAATGCATGAAGGCTTATTTGACACCTTTATGTCATTTTAATAAATAGGGTTTTAATAAATCTTTTTGAACTCGAATAAAATCCAGAAAATTTGTGTGAGTAATATCATTTAAAATAATAAACTCAAACAAGTAATTTGGGACAAAACATTTTTTTAATAGATTTTGATAAATCCTTTTAAATACCAATGCCCATTTAAAAAGGCTTTGGCAAAAATAATTAAAATACTTTGTCAAAAAGGTTTTTAGGATTTTCTTGAAATCCAAAATACTATTTTAGTTCCAAAACTTTAAATCTTGAAATTAGGAGACAAAAGAATATTAAAAAAAATACCCCTTTGAATAAATCAAAATAATCTTTTATGATGGTTTTTCTTAATTTTTGGAGTCTTTATTTATTTAATAATAAAAGTTTTAAATTTTTTGTGATTTTTAAAACATTCCAAAATTTGGGATGTTACAAACCTACCACCCTTAAAAGGAATCTCGTCCCGAGATTCGAAGAGGCTAGAAAGAAAGATAGGTTTGGGACCTCCGGGTTTAGTCAAATGGGTGGGCTACCACCCTTAAAAGAAACTTTTGTAGGAAGTCTTGAGCTTTTGTCTTCGGCTAGGGTCCATATGGAAATTTGTGGGTCCTTGTATCATAGGATTTAATTCCAATAGGTGAGTGTCTCCTCATGTAGCTTCGTATACTGTAGGGTCAATCGTTGGGTCTATCAAAAGTCCAAGATGAGAGAGTTTCACAACATCTTGTCACCCCTCTCTGATTTGTCATTGGCATGTTGTTTCTCCTGGTTCACTTTCTTCAGTGCAAGCGCTACACCATTTTAACGGAACTCTCATGGTTGGTCAACACTTCCATTTGTAGGATTTCTTCTTCACAAGAGCTGGGGTTTATTCTCACCGTATAGCTTACGTTTCGGTAAAACTTGCCTTACCTAGGGTTATAATATCCAGTGGCTCAGGTTCATCGTCGGCTCTCTAATTGGTTTGTCACTCAGATTTACCATTCCTCATAGCAAGAGCGAATGATATGAGTATTCGCCATGGGGGCCAATCCATGTCGCACCCACTCATTACCTTGTACTTGGTTTGGTGAATCTCGTAGGCTAACACTCGGTCGATCTCACTTGTCCGACAGAGAGTTTCCAATCTGTAAGACATACCTGAGCTAATCTATCGATACCTCAAAACTATTGGGTTGCGAAAGCTTCTATACACGCTAAATCTTCTCCTCTGAATCTTCCACTCATGGAGTGTGCTTTCCATGTCATCTTGGCTCATCAGTTTCAGGCTAATGTCTCTATCCTTGACAAGTCGAGTAGTCTTCACAACAAAAGATATATCTTCATAAAGTTTTGGCATAAAATTACATCGGCATCACACCACTCTTACATCACAGTACTTATTCTTCCACCTAAATATAACTAGTGGCATTTATTACATCTTCAGAACATTTCCATTGACTCTGGTCCTTCTTCTTGGCTAAACTCCTCATGAAAACTCAGTTGGTTTCTTTGCTTCTTGATTTAAACTGATATCTGATCCGCTTCTTTTCTGGTGTGGTGAGTGTGACTGCTTTACTGACATGATCTATCTGACCATCATACCTGGACATCCAGTCCTTGCCTATGATTATATCAAAGCCTTGCAAGTCTAGCACAAACAACTCGCTTGGAAATTTGTGGGTCTCAATTTCCAAGGTCATGTTCTGGCATACCGCGTTTGCAGGCCTCTTCCCTTCTATAGAGCTCACTCTGATGGGTCTTCTAAGCCCTCGATTGGGTATCTTATTTCTACTCACAAAGTCTTTTGATATGAATGAATGTGTTGCTTCAGTATCAAAAAGTACCAACGCAGGATAGGAGTTGATCAACAATCCTTCAATCACTGGGACTGGTTTCTTGAGAACTCTCTCCATGTTTATGGAAAACACATGTCCCTTTCGGAACTGAATTGGCTTGGTCCCATTACTAATCTTCTTTTCCGGACAGCTTCTGGAATAGTGTCCCATTTTCTTGCATTTGAAACACTCCACCTGACTGAAGTCCTTCCTATTTGATTTGGGGTCGGGATTCTGACTACTATTTCCTCCCATAATGTACTCATCTCCAAGGTCATAAACCTCTTCAGTATGGGCGGGGCTATGTTGACCATGGTTGATGTGGTGGTCATTTTCTCCATGACAGTCGTGTCCATTATCATTATGGCACTGGTGGTTATTGTCTTCATGATGGTTGAACTCAAAATGAACACGTTCACCATGTGAAGTGTGCCATTCCTGCTGTGGTTCTGAGTGGTGCCTTTCCAATGCAAGCTTTCGCTTCTTGGTTGCAACTTGCTTTAGTTTGCTTTCCAAGACTATAGCTTGGTCAACCAGTGACTGGTAGTCAGGAGTATAGGCAACTGTCAATAGAATGCATAATTTGTCATTCAGACCATTCAGAAACCTCTCCTTCTTCTTGGTATCTGTATCAACATCATCCGGTGCGTAGCGCGCCAGATTATTGAACTCATTCATGTATTCTATTACATTTCGGTCATCTTGTCGAAGATCCAAAAATTCTTCTCTCTTCAGTTTCATCACTCCATATGAAATATGTGCATCACGAAATCCTTCTTGGAACAAATCCCAGGTCATCTCCTTGAGAGGATGAGTGATCTGGTAACTGTCCCACCAGTCTGCTGCAGGTCCTTCTAGTAGATGTGCTGCAAATCTAACCTTCTCAGCATCTGTGCATCCGATGGTCACTAAATCCTTATTTACTGAACGAAGCCAATCATCAGCCAAAATAGGTTCTGCAGCTCTTGAGAACTTTCCTGGTCGAAGCTTCAAGAATCTGATCAGCATATCCACCTGAGGAGGAGGTGGTGCTGGAATGTTCTTATTGTCTTCTTGGTTTTGGGTCACCAGCTGATTCAACTGTTTCTGTGCATCTAGTAACTGTTGTAGTGTAAGCATCACCGGGTTGTTGGGATTTGGCTGGGACATCTGTTTAGTTTAGCAGGGATGAGTAGAGATAGAAAGAATCTAAAGGAAGTTCTACCCACAACCAACAGATCAAAGCAATTCATTTTACAAACAACATCTAGAAACCTTTATCACACCAATCAACATGGTTCAAACACAACAAACAACCTAGTATTGCCATACCAACTAAGTTAGTATGATCAATACACTATCACGTTATCATTGTTCTAACAAGGTAACTAAAGTGGTGGTCTCATCTATCTCTTCTTGAATTTCTTCAGGTTCTTCTTTGACCTTCAACGTTGTGCATCTTGGCGAAGAGTATGTACTGGTTTCATGAAATTGTAAACTTCAACTGTCTTGTCTTCGTCTCCTTTGTTCTTCTGCCACCAAAGTTGTATCTATAAAATGGGTCATACTAAATAAGGAAATATATCGTAGAAAATGAATAGTAGATGAGAGTATGAGAAAAGATAACTTGGAAATATTTCCTTTTTAAGAAAAATGAATAAAATAGATTTACAATTCAAGGCCTTTTCCTATTTCTAATCCAAACCTAGGGTTTCGAACCTACAGGCAACACAATGCTCTGATACCATCTGTAGCGACCCTGCCCTTTTAAAATAGGCCAAGATCCCTGTGTTATTGTGCTAGTCCCTGGATCGAATAGCTAGCACCACAGCTTAAGATGAAGTATCATACATTGCATCAAAATTCTATTACAACGTATGATCCAGAAAAATCAACATTACAAATTGCATAGCCAAAGGCTAGCATGTTACAAAGTTCAACAGCGGAAAACATATAATAGCATGGAGCCTCATCATCTTCATGTGCCACAGGCAGACATGTTGGTTGCAGACTCGAAACCTATAGCGTTCCTTACTCATCGTCAGACGAACCTGCAACGATAAAAGCGTTGCAGCCAAAAATTGGTCAGAACCATTGGAATGGATCTGGCAAGTGATACTTGTGGACTCATAAAGGCAAACTCCTATTAGCTATATGCATATTTGGCTGGTGGAGTTCAAGGCTATTTTGCGTAAAGCCAACTTTATCCTAACTCTTTGTAAAACTTCTTTTCAAATAAATGAGACCTTCATGGCATGAAAACCACCGTCTCAACTACTCTTGTTCAGTCTTCAAATTTTACTTGAGAAATTGGAATGTTGAGATCCTCTGTTAACATCCTCGTTCAGCTGCTCAGAATTGTCCGTAACCGGGGACACGGCTATGATCATAGTTTTAGTCTCTCGAGAGGTTGTGCACGTTCACCACTTGACTCAATCAACCCATTATGTCCTTGACCCTCATGTAGTGAAAAGGAAAGGAGAAGATTAAGACGAGACCTTTGGGAAATGTTCCCCGGTTCCTCTGGGCAGACCCATACAAGACAACATCCGCTGAGAACTACCGGAATCGGGGCCTATAACTTACTTAGTCAAGGCAGAGCCATAATACCAAGTGGCTGCACTGGAAGCAATCTTCACACGGAGTAACTTCAAATCTCTTTGTTCCTGGGTGGCCATCCACAAGTGCACATACTCGGGTAAAACCATAGACATGGCCCCGAGTAGCCACTCAACTTCGCCTCCAATAGAGCAAACCAATTCCACCCAGGTGTTTGTTTAACTTAGTAGAAATTAACTTTCCATAGTAAAACTCATAGCATAGCATTTCAAAACTTCTACTAAGATATTGTATAGGTACTAGACACTTAGGAATATTTGGAGTAGCACTAAACATGTCTAGCATAGCATAGTAATAACACCTGACATGCAATTCTACTTAGAAAAAGTAAACTACAATGCATATTCAAAATACTTAGGAAATTTATGCAGTGAGCATCACTTGCCTTAGAATGTTGTCGTTGCTCACAATCTCTTTTCAACGTAAGATGATACTCTCCGTTCAATCTAAACAATATAAACAAACAACAAATACAACAATACAACAATCAATAAAACAAGCATAACAATAAACATGGACAACAACAAAACAAAAGGGTTGGTGGTCCAAGTTCAACACATGATCCAATATGCAAAAAGAATCAATGCATTAGGATTTGTGGTTTTCCATTGAGGGTCAAAGGATGGTCTAAAGTCAAAAAATAGGTTTGAAGGGTGGCTCAAAGGTTCTAAGGGTTGGTTTTGGTCTCTCTGGATAGAAGCAATTATTTGGGTATTTTTCTAATAAGAAAACAAGTTAATTTTTTTTATAGAATTTAAACTATATCAAAAATACTCAAATTGAGCCTCTGATTTTTAAATCAACAAAATAATGCTCAAAAATATTTTATAACAGAGGAATAACATTACACATATTCTAAGGTTTCTAAAACTATTTTTCTTGCAATTTTTGGACTTATAGAATTAAAGTTATGTTAAAATTACTCAAATCACACATTTGAAAATTGAATAATTTAAAATAACTCAAAACAGAAAACTAAAATGCCAGAAAGATTCTACAGATTCCAAGGATTTCAAATATATAAAAATATTTGAATTTGGCCAAACCAATAAAAAGATATGATGGTTCTAAGTTGTAAGGTCTTTTCTGCAAAACTGCCAATAATTCTAATTCGGGATAATTCCAAAAAAAAAGGCTGGGCCACATGGCAGTCTCTGGTTGGCTGGGCTCGGCTTGGCTTGACTTTGGCTGGGCTCCGGATCGGCTTAAGCCGCGGCTCGGATGCGATCGGCTCGATCTGTTCTGGGCCCTTGGATCTGGATCGAGTGGCTAGGAGAGAAGGGCTCTTACCCCGGC
The DNA here is from genome assembly GCA_012064385.1 of Puccinellia tenuiflora. Taxonomy (NCBI): domain Eukaryota; kingdom Viridiplantae; phylum Streptophyta; class Magnoliopsida; order Poales; family Poaceae; genus Puccinellia; species Puccinellia tenuiflora. The sequence continues at coordinate 91,540 of QRDG01002486.1, read as the reverse complement.
GGCGCTCAGGTCATCGGAGAACGGCGTGCGGTGGCAGCGCAGTTTGGCGTGGATGGTGATGGTGTTGTGGTGCTCCCTTGAGCTCGACGAGGCGACGACGACGCGCCGGAGGACACGGCGAACTCGATGGTGGCGGCAGCGTTGGAGTTCGCTTCCGGGAACGGCGACAAAACGCAGACGGAGACACCGCCGTCGGTGATCTTCCGACCAAGCTCCTCTTCGTCGATTCGCTGGACCAAAGATTCAAAATAGTGGATGAGGAGATGCGGCATGGTGAGAGGAGGAGACAGAGGGCAAAGGAGGCGGCGGGGACCGCTACCGTGGCCGGAGACGGCAAAGTCAGACGGCGGTAGGATGCAACTCCGGCGAGCAATTTCGCCGATCTGGCGGCGCAAATCGAAGGGGCTCCAAAGGGGAAAGCAGAGAGGAGCTCGAGGGCTTTATAGAGGAGGGGTTAGGGTAGCCAGAGACGCACTGAGGGAGGAGATCGCGGCGGGGCAGTCACGGCCGGAAATTTCGGCCGGAGGTTGAGGAAGGTGACGTCATCGCTGACGTCAGCCATTTTCTTTTTCTTTTTCTGTTTATTTTTCCAGATTTTGAATTAAGCCTCCAAATCGATTCAAATAAATTTGTAAAAATTTGTAAAATTCAAAATGGTCATTTTAAACACTTTGGAACTTTTTCCATAATTTTTCAGAGTTTGAAAAATTCAAATAATGCATGAAGGCTTATTTGACACCTTATGTCATTTTAATAAATAGGGTTTTAATAAATCTTTTTGAACTCGAATAAAATCCAGAAAATTTGTGTGAGTAATATCATTTAAAATAATAAATTCAAACAAGTAATTTGGGACAAAACATTTTTTTAATAGATTTTGATAAATCCTTTTAAATACCAATGCCCATTTAAAAAGGCTTTGGCAAAAATAATTAAAATACTTTGTCAAAAAGGTTTTTAGGATTTTCTTGAAATCCAAAATACTATTTTAGTTCCAAAACTTTAAATCTTGAAATTAGGAGACAAAAGAATATTAAAAAAATACCCCTTTGAATAAATCAAAATAATCTTTTATGATGGTTTTTCTTAATTTTTGGAGTCTTTATTTATTTAATAATAAAAGTTTTAAATTTTTTGTGATTTTTAAAACATTCCAAAATTTGGGATGTTACAAACCTACCACCCTTAAAAGGAATCTCGTCCCGAGATTCGAAGAGGCTAGAAAGAAAGATAGGCTTGGGATCTCTGGGTTTAGTCAAATGGGTGGGCTACGACCCTTAAAAGAAACTTTTGTAGGAAGTCTTGAGCTTTTGTCTTCGGCTAGGGTCCATATGGAAATTTGTGGGTCCTTGTATCATAGGATTTAATTCCAATAGGTGGGTGTCTCCTCATGTAGCTTCGTATACTGTAGGGTCAATCGTTGGGTCTATCAAAAGTCCAAGATGAGAGAGTTTCACAACATCTTGTCATCCCTCTCTGATTTGTCATTGGCATGTTGTTTCTCCTGGTTCACTTTCTTTAGTGCAAGCGCTACACCATTTCTAACGGAACTCTCATGGTTGGTCAACACTTCCATTTGTAGGATTTCTTCTTCACAAGAGCTGGGGTTTATTCTCACCGTATAGCTTACGTTTCGGCAAAAACTTGCCTTACCTAGGGTTATAATATCCAGTGGCTCAGGTTCATCGTCGGCTCTCTAATTGGTTTGTCACTCAGATTTACCATTCCTCATAGCAAGAGCGAATGATATGAGTATTCGCCATGGGGGCCAATCCATGTCGCACCCACTCATTACCTTGTACTTGGTTTGGTGAATCTCGTAGGCTAACACTCGGTCGATCTCACTTGTCCGACAGAGAGTTTCCAATCTGTAAGACATACCTGAGCTAATCTATCGATACCTCAAAACTATTGGGTTGCGAAAGCTTCTATACACGCTAAATCTTCTCCTCTGAATCTTCCACTCATGGAGTGTGCTTTCCATGTCATCTTGGCTCATCAGTTTCAGGCTAATGTCTCTATCCTTGACAAGTCGAGTAGTCTTCACAACAAAAGATATATCTTCATAAAGTTTTGGCATAAAATTACATCGGCATCACACCACTCTTACATCACAGTACTTATTCTTCCACCTAAATATAACTAGTGGCATTTATTACATCTTCAGAACATTTCCATTGACTCTGGTCCTTCTTCTTGGCTAAACTCCTCATGAAAACTCAGTTGGTTTCTTTGCTTCTTGATTTAAACTGATATCTGATCCGCTTCTTTTCTGGTGTGGTGAGTGTGACTGCTTTACTGACATGATCTATCTGACCATCATACCTGGACATCCAGTCCTTGCCTATGATTATATCAAAGCCTTGCAAGTCTAGCACAAACAACTCGCTTGGAAATTTGTGGGTCTCAATTTCCAAGGTCATGTTCTGGCATACCGCGTTTGCAGGCCTCTTCCCTTCTATAGAGCTCACTCTGATGGGTCTTCTAAGCCCTCGATTGGGTATCTTATTTCTACTCACAAAGTCTTTTGATATGAATGAATGTGTTGCTTCAGTATCAAAAAGTACCAACGCAGGATAGGAGTTGATCAACAATCCTTCAATCACTGGGACTGGTTTCTTGAGAACTCTCTCCATGTTTATGGAAAACACATGTCCCTTTCGGAACTGAATTGGCTTGGTCCCATTACTAATCTTCTTTTCCGGACAGCTTCTGGAATAGTGTCCCATTTTCTTGCATTTGAAACACTCCACCTGACTGAAGTCCTTCCTATTTGATTTGGGGTCGGGATTCTGACTACTATTTCCTCCCATAATGTACTCATCTCCAAGGTCATAAACCTCTTCAGTATGGGCGGGGCTATGTTGGCCATGGTTGATGTGGTGGTCATTTTCTCCATGACGGTCGTGTCCATTATCATTATGGCACTGGTGGTTATTGTCTTCATGATGGTTGAACTCAAAATGAACACGTTCACCATGTGAAGTGTGCCATTCCTGCTGTGGTTCTGAGTGGTGCCTTTCCAATGCAAGCTTTCGCTTCTTGGTTGCAACTTGCTTTAGTTTGCTTTCCAAGACTATAGCTTGGTCAACCAGTGACTGGTAGTCAGGAGTATAGGCAACTGTCAATAGAATGCATAATTTTTCATTCAGACCATTCAGAAACCTCTCCTTCTTCTTGGTATCTGTATCAACATCATCCGATGCGTAGCGCGCCAGATTATTGAACTCATTCATGTATTCTATTACATTTCGGTCATCTTGTCGAAGATCCAAAAATTCTTCTCTCTTCAGTTTCATCACTCCATATGAAATATGTGCATCACGAAATCCTTCTTGGAACAAATCCCAGGTCATCTCCTTGAGAGGATGAGTGATCTGGTAACTGTCCCACCAGTCTACTGCAGGTCCTTCTAGTAGATGTGCTGCAAATCTAACCTTCTCAGCATCTGTGCATCCGATGGTCACTAAATCCTTATTTACTGAACGAAGCCAATCATCAGCCAAAATAGGTTCTGCAGCTCTTGAGAACTTTCCTGGTCGAAGCTTCAAGAATCTGATCAGCATATCCACCTGAGGAGGAGGTGGTGCTGGAATGTTCTTATTGTCTTCTTGGTTTTGGGTCACCAGCTGATTCAACTGTTTCTGTGCATCTAGTAACTGTTGTAGTGTAAGCATCACCGGGTTGTTGGGATTTGGCTGGGACATCTGTTTAGTTTAGCAGGGATGAGTAGAGATAGAAAGAATCTAAAGGAAGTTCTACCCACAACCAACAGATCAAAGCAATTCATTTTACAAACAACATCTAGAAACCTTTATCACACCAATCAACATGGTTCAAACACAACAAACAACCTAGTATTGCCATACCAACTAAGTTAGTATGATCAATACACTATCATGTTATCATTGTTCTAACAAGGTAACTAAAGTGGTGGTCTCATCTATCTCTTCTTGAATTTCTTCAGGTTCTTCTTTGACCTTCAACGTTGTGCATCTTGGCGAAGAGTATGTACTGGTTTCATGAAATTGTAAACTTCAACTGTCTTGTCTTCGTCTCCTTTGTTCTTCTGCCACCAAAGTTGTATCTATAAAATGGGTCATACTAAATAAGGAAATATATCGTAGAAAATGAATAGTAGATGAGAGTATGAGAAAAGATAACTCGGAAATATTTCCTTTTTAAGAAAAATGAATAAAATAGATTTACAATTCAAGGCCTTTTCCTATTTCTAATCCAAACCTAGGGTTTCGAACCTACAGGCAACACAATGCTCTGATACCATCTGTAGCGACCCTGCCCTTTTAAAATAGGCCAAGATCCCTGTGTTATTGTGCTAGTCCCTGGATCGAATAGCTAGTACCACATCTTAAGATGAAGTATCATACATTGCATCAAAATTCTATTACAACGTATGATCTAGAAAAATCAACATTACAAATTGCATAGCCAAAGGCTAGCATGTTACAAAGTTCAACAGCGGAAAACATATAATAGCATGGAGCCTCATCATCTTCATGTGCCACAGGCAGACATGTTGGTTGCAGACTCGAAACCTATAGCGTTCCTTACTCATCGTCAGACGAACCTGCAACGATAAAAGCGTTGCAGCCAAAAATTGGTCAGAACCATTGGAATGGATCTGGCAAGTGATACTTGTGGACTCATAAAGGCAAACTCCTATTAGCTATATGCATAATTTGGCTGGTGGAGTTCAAGGCTATTTTGCGTAAAGCCAACTTTATCCTAACTCTTTGTAAAACTTCTTTTCAAATAAATGAGACCTTCATGGCATGAAAACCACCGTCTCAACTACTCTTGTTCAGTCTTCAAATTTTACTTGAGAAATTGGAATGTTGAGATCCTCTGTTAACATCCTCGTTCAGCTGCTCAGAATTGTCCGTAACTGGGGACACGGCTATGATCATAGTTTTACACTCTCGAGAGGTTGTGCACGTTCACCACTTGACTCAATCAACCCATTCTGTCCTTGAACCTCATGTAGTGAAAAGGAAAGGAGAAGATTAAGACGAGGACCTTTGGGAAATGTTCCCCGGTTCCTCTGGGCAGACCCATACAAGACAACATCCGCTGAGAACTACCGGAATCGGGGCCTATAACTTACTTAGTCAAGGCAGAGCCATAATACCAAGTGGCTGCACTGGAAGCAATCTTCACACGGAGTAACTTCAAATCTCTTTGTTCCTGGGTGGCCATCCACAAGTGCACATACTCGGGTAAAACCATAGACATGGCCCCGAGTAGCCACTCAACTTCGCCTCCAATAGAGCAAACCAATTCCACCCAGGTGTTTGTTTAACTTAGTAGAAATTAACTTTCCATAGTAAAACTCATAGCATAGCATTTCAAAACTTCTACTAAGATATTGTATAGGTACTAGACACTTAGGAATATTTGGAGTAGCACTAAACATGTCTAGCATAGCATAGTAATAACACCTGACATGCAATTCTACTTAGAAAAAGTAAACTACAATGCATATTCAAATACTTAGGAAATTTATGCAGTGAGCATCACTTGCCTTAGAATGTTGTCGTTGCTCACAATCTCTTTTCAACGTAAGATGATACTCTCCGTTCAATCTAAACAATATAAACAAACAACCAAATACAACAATACAACAATCAATAAAACAAGCATAACAATAAACATGGACAACAACAAAACAAAAGGGTTGGTGGTCCAAGTTCAACACATGACCCAATATGCAAAAAGAATCAATGCATTAGGATTGTGGTTTTCCATTGAGGGTCAAAGGATGGTCTAAAGTCAAAAAATAGGTTTGAAGGGTGGCTCAAAGGTTCTAAGGGTTGGTTTTGGTCTCTCTGGATAGAAGCAATTATTTGGGTATTTTTCTAATAAGAAAACAAGTTAATTTTTTTTTATAGAATTTAAACTATATCAAAAATACTCAAATTGAGCCTCTGATTTTTAAATCAACAAATAATGCTCAAAAATATTTTATAACAGAGGAATAACATTACACATATTCTAAGGTTTCTAAAACTATTTTTCTTGCAATTTTTGGACTTATAGAATTAAAGTTATGTTAAAATTACTCAAATCACACATTTGAAAATTGAATAATTTAAATAACTCAAAACAGAAAACTAAAATGCCAGAAAGATTCTACAGATTCCAAGGATTTCAAATATATAAAAATATTTGAATTTGGCCAAACCAATAAAAAGATATGATGGTTCTAAGTTGTAACTTCTTTTCTGCAAAACTGCCAATAATTCTAATTCGGGATAATTCCAAAAAAAAAGGCTGGGCCACATGGCAGTCTCTGGTTGGCTGGGCTCGGCTTGGCTTGACTTTGGCTGGGCTCCAGCTCGGCTTAAGCCGCGGCTCGGATGCGATCAGCTCGATCTGTTCTGGGCCCTTGGATCTGGATCGAGTGGCTGGGAGAGAAGGGCTCTTACCCCGGCGGCGCTCAGGTCATCGGAGAACGGCGTGCGGTGGCAGCGCAGTTCGGCGTGGATGGTGATGGTGTTGTGGTGCTCCCTTGAGCTCGACGAGGCGACGACGACGCGCCGGAGGACACGGCGAAACTCGATGGTGGCGGCGGCGTTGGAGTTCGCTTCCGGGAACGGAGACAAAACGCAGACGGAGACACCGCCGCATCGGTGATCTTCCGACCAAGCTCCTCTTCGTCGATTCACTGCACCAAAGATTCGAAATAGTGGGTGAGGAGATGCGGCATGGTGAGAGGAGGAGACAGAGGGCAAAAGGAGGCGGCGGGGACCGCTACCGTGGCCGGAGACGGCAAAGTCAGACGGCGGTAGGATGCAACTCCGGCGAGCAATTTCGCCGATCTGGCGGCGCAAATCGAAGGGGCTCCAAAGGGGAAAGCAGAGAGGAGTTCGAGGGTTTTATAGAGGAGGGTTAGGGTGGCCAGAGACGCACGGAGGGAGGAGATCGCGGCGGGGCAGTCACGGCCGGAAATTTTGGCCAGAGGTTGAGGAAGGTGACGTCATCGCTGACGTCAGCCATTTTCTTTTTCTTTTTCTGTTTTTTTTCCAGATTTTGAATTAAGCCTCCAAATCGATTCAAATAAATTTGTAAAAAAATTTGTAAAATTCAAAATAGTCATTTTAAACACTTTGGAACTTTTTCCATAATTTTTCAGAGTTTGAAAAATTCAAATAATGCATGAAGGCTTATTTGACACCTTTATGTCATTTTAATAAATAGGGTTTTAATAAATCTTTTTGAACTCGAATAAAATCCAGAAAATTTGTGTGAGTAATATCATTTAAAATAATAAACTCAAACAAGTAATTTGGGACAAAACATTTTTTTAATAGATTTTGATAAATCCTTTTAAATACCAATGCCCATTTAAAAAGGCTTTGGCAGAAATAATTAAAATACTTTGTCAAAAAGGTTTTTAGGATTTTCTTGAAATCCAAAATACTATTTTAGTTCCAAAACTTTAAATCTTGAAATTAGGAGACAAAAGAATATTAAAAAAAAATACCCCTTTGAATAAATCAAAATAATCTTTATGATGGTTTTTCTTAATTTTTGGAGTCTTTATTTATTTAATAATAAAAGTTTTAAATTTTTTGTGTGATTTTTAAAACATTCCAAAATTTGGGATGTTACAGCCGTAGTCCGCCGCTCGTCGTTGATACATGTGTCGCTCCGGTGACCATTAGGTGGCGGCGGCGCCGTAGTGGAGTTGCCCGTAACGCGGCGCATCGAACGCGCCCCTCCCCGCCCCCGCGCGTGCTCGCCCGTGCCTATGCCGTGCGCGCTCGCCGTCGGCCCACGCGTAGTCATCGCGTCAGCCACGCCGGTCGCGGCGTTGACCGGCCAGTGGTACCGCTCGCCCGGCCTGGAGTCCGGCCCGGTCGGCCAGGAGGCCGGCCGCCTCGGATCCTTACCCGGCCTGGTGCCCGGTCTGGGCCGGCCAGGAGGCCGGTGGGCTCAGGCACTCGCCCGGCCTGGGGACCGGTCTGGGCTGGCCGGAAGGCCGGCTGCCTCCGATGCCTGCCCGGCCCGTGAGCCGGCCTAGGCCGATCTGGAGGCCGGCCCAACAGTAAAGTTATTTATTTAATTAAAATAAAACAAAAGATTTAATAACTAATTAAATATTGGTTCAAATTTAGCAAATGATATACCAAATTGTTCAGAAAAACAAACCCTACCTGTTGGTATCATTGTAATGATCTTTTGAAATTATTATTTTGCTGTTTATTAAAAAGTACTAAAATGGCCAAAATAAAACAATATTGGGAAAAATCATAACTCGATAAATAATCACCCAAAAATTGTGAATAAAATATCAAATCGATCAGCAAGTCAAATGCTACCTAATCATGCTAATATCACATCATGATAACAACTTTTACTTTGGTGTGATTCTTTAAATGATTAAAAGAATTAAATTCAAATAAGTATTTAATTCGCTATTTATTCATCGGTACTCGGAAAATTCCAAACTAGGTACCAAAACGATCAGAAGAACAATATCTATCATTTCATGTCATGTTCATGCATATTTTAAACCACTCTTTAGCAATGTAATAATTTATAAGTGATGTGCACATTATGTTAAATATGGGGGTTGCTTCCAAATAGATTACTAATTATTTGGCCCTCCATTTAATATTGCTACTTAAATGATATGATGATATTGTTGCATGAATTTGACATGTCATCATGATTGTGCATTGCATTTGTCTTCATGGTATTTATTTATTCTTCTGTTATTGTTTGGTATCGATAGATTCCGGAGTCGAGGTTACCCCTACCTATCTCGACAAGCAGTACTACACGCCCCGTCAACAAGGCAAGAGATAACCTAACCTTCTTGGCATATAGCATCCTATTGCTTTATACAAATATTTTATCCACCATAATATTGCATTCGATTCTTGTCAACTTTTGGTAAATGCTAGAGTACCCTATGAATGCATGTTTCCCCCAAACCAATACATGTTTCCCCTCCTATTAACCATAGGTTGATGTGTTGGCCTGAGATAACAATATAATTGTTGTATATGCAGATGCTTAGCAATGCTTAGCCATGATTAGTTAAATACTAGTTGTCCGGTGATTAAATTCCATAATTATTTTATGGATGGAATGTTCGGACATGTTGGTTACTGGTGGTGGATAATAAAATGTTAAAAGGCTTGGATGAGTTTCCATCGGGGGATGGTGTTTTGACTCATTCTTGTCGCCTTGGCTGAGAGTGCTTTTAGCTAGAACCAATAACCGAGCGTGCTTCCAACGGTGGGGGTATGGGCCCCTTACTAACCGAATAATTTGTGCGGGCGTATCCAAGGGTCCTCTAGTTTGCGCTTTCCATTTGCGTGTGCGTTGCAGGTGATGAAGGTGCGATGGTGAGGATGTGGTGTGGTAGGTTGTGGCTGCGGGGCAGGGTGTTGAAATAGGCACTGAACCTGTCCTATCGCCACGATGCCCCTTGGATAGTCTCATACATTGTAAAGGTTTAACCGCGCCAGCCCTGCCGGCTTTCCCCGGAACAGAGCTAATTGTACAGGCAAGGGGTCGGACGGTACCGGTGGGTAAATTAGTACGCCCCTGCAGGGTTTAATCTTTTCGAAAAGCTGTGTCCACGGTTATCGACAAATCTTGGGAAAGGCGGATTAGCTCATAGAAAACCTGAACCTAATTAATTAAAATTTGGCAGCTAGAGGTTGCAACTCAACGTGTGGTAAAGGTTCATTTCCTCGAGGGTGATTCGAGGGAGTGCCTTGGTGGAGATGAGTGATGAGAAATGGTTACTATGGGTTCGATGAGAACCGAGGTTAAAGGTTTACTATCTTACCCCTTTATGAAAAACATTCTGAGTAGTCGATGCCATGAGTCATTATGTCTTTTGAAAAGGAAAACTAGCTTTATGCAAATTAGCTACTATAAAGCTTTAGAGCCACCATCATCATTGGGCCTATATCGCCCTACTAAACTTGTGAGTACGTCGTACTCAGTCTCTCTTTGCTGCTTATTATTTGTTTTCAGAGGAGGACGACACCGAGCAGACAGGTGGGTTCTGCGTGGACGTCGACGAGTAGTTTGGGGTTCCCAGGTGGCAGCTTGGGACGTCGTGGAACAAGCTGGCTGGGTTATGTTTATTTGCAGGCCTCTTAGGCCATATTTTGGATCTTGTTGTTAGACAACATATTTGGCTTCCGCATGTTGTAATGATGGGTCTGTGACCTCTTTGTGTAATTTGTATCTTTCTCATATATGAGTTGCTATATGATCTCTTTTGTGTCGTAGAGTCTGCGATGTGCCAGTTGTTCCATAAGTCTTGATCTTTGTTTTATACATTGATAGCTATGCCAGTGTTTATGGCACGATCGATGTGTTGCGTGGGAGCGGTAATTCCATGCCCTTCGATTGTGTAGCATAGCCTGTGGGTTACATAGCCTCTCTGTATAATTCCGGGGTCGGGGCGCTACACATATTTAAGTCGCATTTTTAGTAATGTACTACTTCATAAGCAATGTGACCATTAAGTTAAATATGGAGTTGCATCCAAATAATTGCACTAATTATTTGGCACTCCATTTAAGTTGTTAGATAATTTATATGATGATACCATTGCATAAACTTGACATGTCATCATGATTGTGCATTGCACCTTGTCTTCGTGTTATTTATCTGTTCTTCTGTGATTGTTTGGGTATCGATATATTCAGGAGTCGAGGGTTCCCCTACCTACCCCGACGATCCGTACTACACGCCCCGTCAGCAAGGCAAGAGATAACCTAACCTTCTTGGCATCGAGCATCCTATTGTTTTACACAACTATTTTATCCACCATAATATTGCATTCGATTCCAATGTCAATTTTTGGACAAGACATAGAGTATCCTATGAATTGCATGTTCCCTAAACAATCATATGTCTCCCCTCCTATGAACCATAGGGTTGATGTGTTGGCCTGAGTTAAAGATATAATTGTTGTATATTTATGCTTAGCCATGCTTAGTCGAATGCTATATTGTCCGGTGATTAAATTCCATAATGATGATGTTGATGGAATGTTCGGACATGTTGGTTACTTGTGGTACTTAATTAAATTGCTTAAAAGGCTTGGATGAGTTGCCATCGGGGATGGTATTTTGCCTCATCTTGCCCCTAGGTGCGAGTTCTTGTCTCTAGAACCAAGACTGAGCGTGCTACCAATGGTGGGGACATATGGAATCCTCTGTAACTAAATAACTTGTGCGGGCGTATCCAAGGGTCCTCTAGTTTGCTATTTCCATTTGTGTGTGAGTGTGTGGGTGGAAAAAGAAACGATGAGGATGGCGGTGTTTAGGATGTGGCGATGGGGGCAGGGGCTGAAATAGGCTGGATAAACTTGTCCTGTCGCCACAGATGACTCTTGGATAGTCTCATGCGAGGTAAAGGTTTAACCGCGCCCACTTGCCAGCTTTCCCCGGAAGAGAGCTAATCAGGCGAGCCGGACGGTACCAATGGGTAAATTAGTACACCCCTACAGGGTTTAATCTTTTCGAAAATCCGTATCCGGTTATGGACGACTTGGGAACGGATATACGAGACCATAGAAAACCATAACTTAATTTAAAATTTGGCAACTAGAGGTTGCAACTCAACGTGTGTTAAAAGGTTCATTTCCTCGAGGGTGATTCGAGGGAGTGCCTTGGTGGAGACGAGTGGTGTTTCTGGCTACTGTTGGTTCAAGGTGAACTGAGGAAGAAAAGTTTACTATCTTACCCCTTTATGAAAAACCTTCTGAGTAGTCGATGCCATGAGTCAGTTATGTCTTCAAAAATGAAAACTAGCTTTATGCAAAATATCCACTATACAGCTTTAGGCTATGTTTGTTTGGGCTTCTGCTTCTGCTTTTGAGACCTAAAAGCGGAAGCCCAAACAAACAACCTCAAGTGGAAAAGCGCTGTCCAGAAGCGCTGTGAGCAAATGCACTGCATGAGGCGACCGAAGCGGAAGCAGCCCGAGAGGTGCTTCCCGCAACTTCCAACTCAAGTCCCGAAACGTATTTCCAATTACCCATTCCGTTCCTAGAAATTACAAGCAGACTGCCACCATGAGCCCGAAGTCTGTACGTTCGCTGTACTTCCGCTTCACGCGTATACTTTGGCTTGGTGTGTACTTTGCCTAAGTGTACAGCAACGCTGTACAACTTAAGATATACTTCATCACACACGGATATAGTCTGATTTGAAATAATTTATACACGAAATATGTACGCGTTGACGAGTACGTTCCATTCCCATGATCGGTTTCGAGTTTCGTGGACTATAACTTCTAAATTTTTGACCGAACTTTGCACTACTTTTAGACGAATTTTGTCAAATTCGTCACACTCGGTCTACCGTTTGAAATTTCTTTTCATGGGTGGATGAATCACGCTGTTTTCTACAACTTTTGTGTTGTAACTTTTTCGTTTCAGAGGACATATATGAATAGATCTGGTATGTATGTATGCACCGTAGCTGACGAAATGTCCGGTCTCTGTCTTGTTGGTGTATAAAATCCTATTCATCGGACGCGATGGCGTATTCGAAGCACAACCGGCAGTACGGCGACTGGAGCATGATCGGCGACGACGCCTTTGACGAAATCGCTAAGCGTCTGGACATTACCAGCGCCGTCCGGCTTGCCGCGTGCAGCCCTCAAAGAATCCCATTCCATTCGAATACGCCATCGGGTCCGATAAAATCTCGTATTATCTTTGAATATACGTGATGTTTTATGTTTCATATAACTCATTAACTAATTTGTAAAAAACGTGTTCACAATTATTTTTAGTAAAAAAGTTAATTAAATAATTCAGCCCTTAAGAATAACAATTTTGTTAAAAATGAGTCAGAATTAGCAAATTCGTTTCGAATCAGCATTTATATGACTTCTTCAGCATTCAGGGGCATTACGGACATTTCATCCTTCCAAACAGCAGCAGCAGCCCTCAAAAGCAGCACTGCCAAACATCAAATCTCTATTTCCAACAGCTTCTTCCCACAGCTGCTTTTCAACAGCCCACCAGCTACATCTGCTTTTCAACAGCTGCAGCCCAAACAAACAGACCCTTAGAGCCATGTCATCATTGGGCCTATATCGCCCTACTAAACTTGCGAGTACGTCGTACTCAGTCTCTCTTTGTTGATTATTACTTGTTTCAGAGGAGGACGACACCGAGCAGGCAGGTGGGTTCTTCGTTGACATCGACGAGTAGTCTGGGGTTCCCAGGTGGCAGCTTGGGACGACGTGGAACAAGCTGGCTGGGAATTGTTTATCTGTAGGCCTCTTAGGCCATATTTTAGATCTTGTTATATTAGACAACTACCTCGCTTCCGCATGATGATTGTTGGATCTGTGACCCCTGTGTAATTTGTATCTTTCTCGCTATATGAGTTGCTATATGATCTTTGTGTCGTAGAGTCTGTGATGTGCCAGTTGTTCCACAAGTCTTGATCTCTTTATTATACATTGATAGCTATGCCAGTGTTTATGGCATGATCGAGGTGTTGCGTGGGAGCGGTAACCCCATGCCCTTCGATTGGGTAGCATAGCATGTGGGTTACATAGCCTCTCTGTATAATTCCGGGGTCGGGGCGCTACAAGTTGGTATCAGAGCAGGACTGCCTATAGGAAACCCGTTCTATTGGTCGATGTCGAGTCTAGTGTTGGGAAAGTTATTTATAACCTAAAAATGAGTTGTGAAAACCCTCTTAGGATTCTTTTTACTCCTTACCCTATTCGCTCTATCTCGGGTTATCTTACCTCTATTTGATTTTAACGGTCCTTCTGCTCGTCAGCAGATTCTACCCTCTAGGTTCACGGGGTTGGCTCCTACCTTTAGTTTACTGGTTAGCTCTGCTCGTCTGCCAATTCTAAAGCCCGAAGAGAGGAAGTATTGCGGTTCACCAAGACATTCCTCTGTTTTAGCCCAAGATCTTGAACCGAAGGTCCCGGATTGTGCTAGGGCTCCGGTGTAATGATTCATGGGGGTTGTCACACTTGTGAGCATTATGCTATTGTGAGTCCCATACATGAAGCTGATCTTTAACCCACGATCTTCCCGTTGACCTGGTGTTAATGGTCAAACCCT
>QRDG01002486.1:0-68129 GCA_012064385.1 Puccinellia tenuiflora | reverse complement strand
CCGCCTATGGTGCCAGTGTCGTGGTGAACTTTCTTATCGGATATCACCTTCAGCGGGGAGATCGACTGTTTTGCCTGTTCTCCGAGCTGGGCCACGTTTTTCCCGCATTTTGCCGCCTTGAACCGCTCCTTCTTTAGGCGATCTGCCGCCTCCTTCTCCTCCTGCATCCGCTGCCTCTTTAGGCGATAGGCAGCCTTCTTCTCCTCCTCCTCTTGACTAATTGTCTTCTCCAAAACACGATCATAGTCATCTCGCAATTTAGGCGGCTCTGGCTGGGGACCCGTTAGATTTTTTATAAATTTCTCAACTTTTTCTGCTGGTATTATCTCTTTAGGCGGGGGCCGTTTCGGAGCTAATTGTCGGGCCACATCGGCACGCACCGACTCCTCGAGTTCCTCTGGAGTTTTGTCGTACGATCTCTTTGGAAGAGGCTTTAGCAACTCGCGTTCCGCTCGAGTTAACTTATCTTCACGCGTCGACGTGAAGGATAGTTTCCGCTTTGACGAGAAGGTCTTAACAAGGGGCGGAATCGACGGACGGGACGTCGCGGGCGATGGACTCGCGACGGATGGGGCATCGAGGGATGGATCTTGATGTGGGGAGGATGGATCTTGTGGGGGTGGATCTTCATGAGGTGGGAGGATGGATCTTTAGGTGGGGGGATGGATCTTTAGGTGGGGGGATGGATCTTGAGGTGGGGGGATGGATCTTGAGGTGGGGGAGATGGATCTTGAGGTGGGGGTCTGCTACTCGGAGGAGTCAAGTTTGGAAACACGATGTTTTTCTTGTTCCAGAGAGTGATACCCTTCTCGACTTCTCCCAGTGTCTTCTCGTCGTCACCTCCAGGAATGTCAAGTTCCAGATTAGCATATAACGGCACAACTTCATCCACCCTAACACGAGCATAGCCAGGTGGAATCCCTCCGAGATGGTACCTTGCTCCAGCTGGATTAGGTAAAGCATAGACGACCGCCACCTTGAAAGACATGTTCTTCATTGACATGTGTAACTCACAGTCTGTCTTCTCCGTGATATCATCCACAGGGTAGTGAGCCGCCGGCGGTTGGAATTTAGAATTTTCTACATGCGTGGAACCAACACTGCTTTTCCGCTGATCAGATGGGGCGGCTTCGACATGACCTTCTAGCTGCAGCTGAGATGCCTTTTGCTTACTAATTGAGTCTAGTTGCTCCTGCTGCTGCTGCACCTTACGTTCCAGTGCTGATAACCGGTCAGACTCCTGCTTCTTTTTTCTCTGACGGCTTCTATAAGTATGAGCGTCTTCCGGAAAACCTGTTTCAAGGTGACACCGGCTCCATAGCCTCGTAATCGTCCAACGTGTTCAGGATTCCCGAGTGCTAGTGACAGCTCGTCATTCTCTCTGTCGACCACGTACTCTCCCCTTCGAACTTTATCTATTGCGTCCACGAGTTGTTTGGTTATATACTCAATTTTTTCCTTCCATTTCCCCGAGCAACAATTAACCCTGTCTGTGGGTCCAACCCTGCCCCATGCGCGAACACCAAAACTTGGACCTCTCGGGCCAGTCCGCTGTCTGTGAAATGATCCCGTTATCAACAGTCTTGCTTCAAAGGCTTCCCACTTAGGCACGCCAGCCTTGTAGCCACCTGCCCCCAAATGGTGGTGATATTCCTTCTTCGCAGCATTTAACTTATTTTTTCCGATCGGGCCACAGCGGCCTCCGATTTTCTTTGCTTCACAAATGTGGGCCACTGCTGTTGTATCTTCACTAGTGGTCCAGTGAAATCTGGATCTTTCTCCTCCGCCTTTAGATAAGATTTCCATAAGTTTTTCTTCCAGGTCCGGAATTGTTCGGCCATCTTACTAAGAGTCCACTCCTTGACTTGTGTCTTCAAGTGCTCGGGTAGATCTGACGGTAGGTTGACCTTTGTCAAGAGCGTGTCCCAACACAAAAGTTTTAATTTCTCGTCGACATAAGTAGTCGGCTTGTTTTCGTCCTTCGGCCGAATCCATTCTTCAAGGTTGATCGGGACAATGTCCCTAACAATAACCCCGCATTGATTTATATATTTGCAGCGGCAATCTAAAGGTTCCAAAGGTTCACCACTAGCACTAACTTGGTCGATCACTATCCTACGACCCTCCTTCAACGGCTTCGTCGCGCCTCGTTTCGGCACTGCTATAGATTTGCTCGATCCGGAGGGCTAAAAGAAAAAATGGTTCGTTAATAACTGCAATACAACTCAAATAATACATCTAGTGTGATCGATGTACAGAGGCTTAATATACCTCGCCGGAGTTTGTTAAGGGCACTTCCTCCTCTCTACAAATTTCTTCTTCCTCAACTCCCTCACCGGATTCGTTCAGAAATTGGGAGCCGTAATCTTCTGCAGTTACGACATCTTCTTCACCGACAGGTGCGGCCACACGTCCTGCTATAATCTGAAGCATTCACATTTCGCACTCCTCGTCTCTGCCGGCGATGTCCGGACAAGTTGGATCCATCTGCTCTTCACGCTCCTCGTCTCTGCCGACGGCGTCCGGAAAATTTGGATCCATATCTCAGTGTCCCTGCAATCAATTTTGTAAAAAGAATATGAATATCAAAATTTGCATCTAACACTATTTGTGAATGCAAAATTATAGCAACTACTTAACAATGTTAGCATTAGCAGAATAACTGTAATAACATTTGAAGAAAATTTGAATGTTTGCTATCAAAATTTGAATGTTTGCTATCAAAATTTGAATGTTTGCTATCAAATTTGAATGTTTGCTATCAAAATTTGAATGTTTGCATTCAAAATTGCTATAAAATTTCAATGTTTGCTATCTAACACTAACACTAACAATATTTCCTACCACAATATTTTGCTAACACAAATTGTTTCTAACACTAACACTAACTAAAATTCCTAGCATAATTTTTGCTAACACAAATTGTTTTCTAACACTAACACTAACAATATTTCCTACCACAATATTTTGCTAACACAAATTGTTTCTAACACTAACAGTAAACTAAAATTCCTAACATAATTTTTTGCTAACATAAATGGATCCTAACACTAACAATATTTCCTAACATAATTTTTTGCTAACACAAATGAGATGAAGAAAGAGGCGGAACCGCTCAAATCGATGCCCAAAAGTAATTTAAAATCACAACAACTAATAGCCTAATTTAAAATGGTATAATTTAAAATGGCAAAATTTACAATGGCACAGAATAGCAAAAATTACATCTAACAATTACAAAACAACAAAGCCTACAATTGATTTACAAAATGAACAAGATTACAATTTTAGACAACAAATTTAAACAACAAATTTCATACACAATTTCATTCAATTTTCATTTTGCATAATTTCCTAACACACTAACACTGACATTCCTAAAATCCTAACACTAACACTACATTTCTAACACTAAAAACAACAAAGAAAACTAACTAA
The DNA here is from genome assembly GCA_012064385.1 of Puccinellia tenuiflora. NCBI lineage: Eukaryota > Viridiplantae > Streptophyta > Magnoliopsida > Poales > Poaceae > Puccinellia > Puccinellia tenuiflora. The sequence continues at coordinate 64,691 of QRDG01002486.1, read as the reverse complement.
ACTAGACAACAACAAAAAAGTGCTCACCTTGGTACGGCCGGAGGTGGAAGAGAGGGCGGCAGCCGGCGAGGAGGGAGGAGCTCGGGGCGGTCGATCGGCTCAGGCGGCGGGATCTCGGGCGGCCGCCACGGAGGAGATCGGGACGGCCGACGAGGAGGAGACCGGGCGGGCTCTCGGCGCGGGCGTTGGACATATGTCGACGGCACGCGGCACGGGCGTTGGACGGCGTGGGCGCGGCGCGGGCGCGGACGGCGTTGGGCGGCGTGGGCGCGGGCGTGGACGGCGTGGGCGCGGGCGCGGACGGCGTTCGGCGGCGTGGGCGCGACGCGGGCGGGCGGGGCGACGGCGGCGACAGAGGCGGCTTCGAAAGAAACGGGGCGAAACTTGTGAAATTTTGGGGCAGAAGGAACCAAATCGACGCGGAACGGACCTTTGGTCCCGGTTCCAGCCACGAACCGGGACCAAAGACCCTTTGGTCGCGGTTGGTAACACCAACCGGGACCAAAGGTCTGTCCGGGCCGCGAAATATTGCGCGCGAAGCCCAGCGGGCCTTTGGTCCCGGTTGGTGTTAAGAACTGGGACCAATGGTGTTTTTTTTCTTGTTTCTTATTTCTAGTTTCCTTTTCTGTTTTCTTTTTTGTTTCTTTTATATACTTTGTTTTCTTTTTTAAATATATGAATTTTTACATGCTTTATGAATGGTTTTTTTCTAGTTTATTTTAAAATGTTCCAATATTTAAAAAATGTTCCAATATTTGAAATTCATTATCTTTTTATTATTTAAAAATTCATATATTTTTATAGTTTCATTTAATTATTTGAAAATCATATCTTTTAAAATGTTCCAATATTTATTGATTTAATTATCTACAAAATTGAAACAAAATGCATGTTTGATTGTTTTTCATATAATTTGAATTTCCAAAAATGCTTTTAATATGAATTTTTCTTTTTTATGTTTATTTTTTCTTTCTTATGTTTTCTATTTATTTTTCCTCTCTTATTTTTCTATCTATTTGTTTGAGATTAGAGGTTAATTCATTTAATTAAAAAATTTGGAATTTGAACTTAATTAAGTCATTAAACTTATAAATGGCCAGGACACGCGTATGTGACCAGGCAGCGCTGGGGGAGGACACACATGGCCAGGACAGCGATAGGGGAGGACACGTGACTGACACGAGTCGTGACCGCAAAGCCCGCCTTTAGTCCCGGTTGGTAACACCAACCGGAAGTAAAGAAGCACACGGATCGTGTGTTTCTTTCAAGCGCTTATGTGCATTTGATAAAAGGTTTAATACATTAATTATTACACATCACCATCAACATCCCTATCTAGTGTGTGTCCCTTTCTTCTTCGTGTGTGTCCCTTTCTTCTGATTACGCCGCAACCATGGACAATCTTCATCATTCAACGCGATGGTTGGGTCAGTTTTCACCGTGAAGGGGGGAATTTCATGAAAATTATTGTAATCTTCCGACATGTCCATCTTGTCCTCTACTCCTACGATGTTTCTTTTTCCTGAAAGAACTATGTGGCGCTTTGGCTCATCGTATGATGTATTCGCTTGCTTATCTTTTCTTTTTTTCGGTCTGAAAGACATGTCCTTCACATAGAAAACATGAGCCATATCATTGGCTAGGACGAATGGTTCAGTGTCGTACCCAAGATTTTTGAGATCCACCGTAGTCATTCCGTACTTCGGGTTTACATTTACCCCGCCTTACAGGTTGAATCATTTGCACCTGAACAAAGGTAACTTGAAAGAAGGTACATAGTCAAGTTCCCATATCTGCTCTATGTAACCATAACATGTGTCCTTTTTTCCATTGTTGTTTGTTGCATCAAAGCGGACACCACTGTTTTGGTTGGTGCTCTTTTTATCTTGGTCGGTCGTGTAAAATGTATTCCCATTTATCTCGTACCCTTGAAAACTCAATATAGTCGACGATGGTGCTTTGGCCAACAAGTATAACTATTCTTCAACAGTGTTGTCATGAATGAGACGTGTTTGCAACCACCCGCTGAAAGTATTCATGTGTTCTTTTTCAATCGATTCTTCAGGCTGCTCCGGGCATTTAGAGCGTAAACTATTCATGTGTTCCTGGATATACGGAGCCACAAAGATGGAATTATGTAGAACTGTGTAGTGTGCTTGATTGAAAGAATCCCAGTTCTTACACATTATTGCTTTCTTTCCTAGCGTGCCTATTCCACGCAGTCTCCCCTCATGGCGCGATTGAGGAACACCGATCGGCTTAAGGTCAGGAATAAAGTCAACACAAAACTCAATTACCTCCTCTGTTCCATAGCCCTTGGAGATGCTTCTTTCTGGCCTAGCACCGTTATGAACGTATTTCTTTAAGACTCCCATGAACCTCTCAAAGGGGAACATGTTGTGTAGAAATACAGGACCGAGAACGTTAATCTCTTCGACTAGGTGAACTATAAGGTGCGTCATAATATTGAAGAAGGATGGTGGGAACACTAACTCGAAGCTGACAAGACATTGGACCACATCCTTCTGTAAACCTGGTAGAGTTAATGAATTGATCACCTTCTGAGAAATTGCATTGAGAAATGCACATAGCTTCACAATGGGTACTCGAACATTTTACGGTAGAAGCCCCCTCAATGCAATCGAAAGTAATTGTGTCATAATCACGTGGCGGTCATGAGACTTTAGGTTCTGAAACTTTTTCTCTGCCATGTTTATTATTCCCTTTATATTCGACGAGAAACCAGACGGGACCTTAATACTGCTCAGGACTTTAAAAAAGATATCTTTCTCTTCTTTCGTAAGAGCGTAGCTGGCAAGACCTTGATAGTTATTTGGATTCAGGTGGTCGTCTCGTTCGTGCATACGTTGGTGGTCCTGCCGTGATTCCGGTGTATCTTTTGTTTTCCCATACACACCCAAGAAGCTTAGTAGGCTCACGCACAGATTTTTCATCACGTGCATCACGTCGATTGCAGAGCGAACCTCCAGTATTTTCCAATAGGGTAGCTCCCAAAATATAGAGCACTTCTTCCATATGGGTACGTGTTCATCAGCGTCATTCGAAACAGATAGACTGTCAGGACCCTTTCCAAAGATTACTTTTAAGTCCTTGACCATGTCATATATAACATCACCATTAGGTAATTTAGGATTCGTCCGAGGATCTGGCTCACCTTTGAAATGCTTGGCTTTCTTTCTTACGGCATGCCCTTTTGTAAGAAATCGCCGATGCCCCAGGTACACATTCTTGTTTCCCAAATGTATACTTTCAGTCTCACCTAAACAGTGCGTGCATGCATTGTATCCCTTGTTTGACTGTCCTGAAATATTACCAAGAGCATGCCAATCATTGATGGTTACAAACAGCAACGCTCGTAGGTCAAATTCCTTTTGGTCGTGCTCATCCCACATAGGTACACCTTCGTCACGCCACAACTGTAAAAGTTCTTCAACCAATGGCCTCAGGTACACATCAATGTCGTTGCCGGGTTGCTTCGGGCCTTGGATGAGCACTGGCATCATAATGAACTTCCGCTTCATGCACAACCAAGGAGGAAGGTTATAGATATACAGAGTCACAGGGCAGGTGCTATGACTGGAGCTCTGCTTCCCAAAAGGATTAAATCCATCTGTACTTAGCCCAAATCTTATGTTCCTTACGTCAGCTGCAAATTCCGGGAACTCCCTGTCGATTTTTCTCCACTGCGACCCATCGGCGGGGTGTCTCAGCATCAGGTCTTTCTTACGGTCTTTTTTGTGCCATCGTAACAACTTTGCATGCTCTTTGTTTTGGAACAAACATTTCAACCGTGGTATTATAGGAGCATACCACATCACCTTGGCAGGAACCCTCTTCCTGGGGCACGGCTCACCCTCAACATCACCAGGGTCATCTCGCCTTATCTTATACCGCAATGCACCGCATACCGGGCATGCATTCAAATTCTCGTACTCCTCACCATGGTAGAGGATGCAGTCATTGATGCATGTATGTATCTTCTGCACCTCTAATCCTAGAGGGCAGACAACCTTCTTTGCTTCATACGTACTGGGGGGTAATACGTTATCCCTTGGAAGCATCTTCTTTATTATTTTCATCAATTTTTCAAATCCCTTGTCAGATGTACCATTCTCTGTCTTCCATTGCAGCAATTCCAGCATGGTACCAAGCTTTTTCTGGCCATCTTCGCAAGTTGGGTACAACAATTTCTTGTGATCCTCTAACATGCTCTCCAACTTCAACCTCTCGTTTTCACTTCCGCTGTTTATCTGTGCATCAAGAATGGCCCGACCAAAATCATCATCGTGCTCATCAACAATGGGCTCTTCTTCAACTTCGTCTTCCCCATTGCAGTATCACCGTCTTCGGTGAACATAGGATAGTTGTCATTATCTTCTTCTTCTTCATTTTCTTCCATTATAACCCCTCTTTCTCCGTGCTTGGTCCAACAATTATAACCGGACATGAAACCATGCTGCAACAGGTGGACGTGAATGGTTTTTGAGGTAATCCTGCGTATTCTTGCAGACGCTACATGGACAAGAAATAAAACCATTCGACGGATTGTTTTTCTCAGCCACATGGAGAAAATTATGCATGCCATTAATATAGTCGGGACATCGTCGGTCACTGTACATCCATTGCCGGCTCATCTGCATTATATAAATATATCAAAAACTATTGCACTACATCAAGAGTATATAATAGTGACCAAATTAATTAATACAAGTTCATCACATTAAAACCAAAGTAAAGTAATTGTAATGCATAGTCCTCATAAAACATACATTAATTGAAACTAACATACAATTATCTAAAGAATTTAAATCCGACACCAAATGCGATCAAAATCGCAACTAAGGTAACTACTGAAACAACAACATAATGGTACCAAGCCTCCTGACTAATGGCATATTTTCTAATCTTTTTAATCTTCAAGCGCATTGCATCCATCTTGATCTCGTGAGCATCGACGACGTCGGCAAGCTTGAACTCGTGTTCATCGATGATGTCGGCAAGCTTCAACTCCAATTTTATCTTCTCTTCTAGGCACTGCAGACGAAGATCTTCACTTCTTTCCAATTTTGCCTTCAAATCATTGTTTTCTTTTACAAAAAACTCGACAATAGGGTCGGTTGGAATTTCCGGTTCAACTACCTCCTAGATAAAAGTGTCTATGTCAAGTTGGTAGGTATAGTTGTTATAAACACGAAATGAAACAAATAGTTATGAAAATATACCACATCCGAATCATAGAACGGACGAGGGACGACGGGGGCGGATATCAAAACCATGACACTATACATATAAAAAAACATAAGAAAATTATACAAGAAATAAATATGCTTTTAAATCATACAAGTCATTTTTCTTAAAATAGAAGATAAAGAAAAAAGGCTCACTGAGGTGGTGCCGGTGACGGGACGACGCGGGCTATCGACGGCGGTGAGGACGGGACGACACTAAAATCCACAAATAATAAATTAATTTGAGCTCAAAATGCATATAAAAAATAAACTCTCTAACTTAGGCATTTCATCAAACACCTAGCTAGCACTACAAAAAATGAAATGAGCTAAACTAGCAATGAAATGAGCTAAAGTTGCAACTTCGGAGGAAAGGATGATGTTGCTAACCCTTGAATAGATGGGGTGCCTTTAATCCTCATAAGTGGTGCAAAAAAATGGGGATTAACTTGAGTGAGGGAGAGGAAATGGAGGAGAAATGAGTGATGAACTCGAGCTCAAAATGGTGGTGGCCTCGGGTGGAAGATGATATATGTGCAGGGAAGACCTTTGGTCCTGGTTCCAGCCACAAACCGGGACCAAAGGCTCCCTGCCAGGAGTCCCACAGCTGCGGCCGCATGTGCTAACCCTTTGGTCCTGGTTCCAGCCACGAACCGGGACCAAAGGTCCCCGGCGCCCCGGCCGATGGAACCGGGACCAATGCCCCCTTTGGTCGCGGTTTTTTATTGTTCCGGGACAAAAGGGCAAAACCGAAGCCCTATTTTCTACTAGTGTGTGTGCAATGCCAAATAAAGAAACAAAAAACTTGGAGGCTAGTGGATTTTGGTTACCATATAATTGCTTTTTCCATAACTTGTGATGTACGGGCTTGGGATGCATCATGTATTCATCCAATCCAACTAAGACAGATTGTCGTGGTGGTGCACGGACAGATGCCTAGGGGTAGGCTTGAGTTTGGGGGACGATGGACGCTAGAGGATTCGGGGAGGGATTATGCACTGAAAAGTGCACACGAGAAGACGAACACACACATACACACACACGGTTTACCCAGGTTCGGGGCCCTCGTGAGGAGGTAAAACCCCTACTCCTGCTTGTCTGATCTATATATGTGGAATACAACGGTGTTACAAAAGCGCTCCTTGAGCTGTATCTCTAAACTACTAAGCTCCAGGGAGAAGGGAGCTAGCAGAGCATGCGGGGGAAGATGAGCTAATGGGGCTGCCTGCGTCGCCCTCCATCCCCTCCCCCTGGTGCTCTTTAAATAGAGAGCCCAGGGGACAAGCAGGGAACAAGGGGACAGGAAGCACTATTCACTGATGTGACTACTGGGGTCTCGTCACACTATTGGCGCATCATGCGCACACTGTAGCCACGCCGGTCTGTCCTTGTCCTCGTCATTTGATCTTATCTACTGGGAGGCAGTAGTTGATATTTATATATGTCGGTGCAGCACACTTGTCTCGGAGCAATCCTGGAAGCCGACCTGCTGCTTGACTCGGCAGGGGAGTCTAATGTGCTGACCTGCTGCTTGACTCGGCAGGGAGGGATCGATCAGAGCCGGCAGGGAGCTCACTTGGCAGGAGAGCTAGCAATCGATCGTAACCGGCTTGGAATTGATTCGGTCAGGGGAGCTAGCGACGCCGGCCTGATGAAGATTCGGCAGGGGAGCGCTCGACCGACGCTGGTCTGGAAACATCGGCCCGTCCGGGTTACAAGGAAACGGCCCAGCCGAGTTTCAGGAATTGGCCCAGCCGGGATAGGGGTGACTCGGTTCAGGAGTTGGCCCAACCGGGTCGGGGGAAATTCGGCCCAGCCGAGTGCTGGGGAGCTCCAGCCCAGCCGAGTACGCGGGACTCGGCCCATCCGAGGTCGGAGAGAGCACGGCCCAGCCGAGCCTGGGCATCCCGGCAGAGGGAATTTAGGCCCAACCGGGTCAGGGAACACCCGGCCCACCCGGGATAATCACTCGGTTCGGCCTGTGTAGTACCAAACTCGGCCCGTAGAGCATTTCTTCTGTTTTTTCCTTTGTCCTGCATCTATTTACTTCCTTTTTATCTCCTTTAACACCGCAACCAACTCATGATTTTGGATACCGGGGATTACATCCCCGACACAGATCGTTCTTGGTGCTAATTATGTCTTCCTCCTAGTTAGTATTGGCTCACTTCCAGAACTCGCGTAGCAGCCTCTTGCGCTGAGGTTGTAGCTATAACAATTAAGTGGTGATTAACAGTATGGAGGGAAGGATCATACAAGAATGAACAGTCCCTCGACTACCTAACATCTCGTTATAGCACACTTAGTACCCCGTCCCCTTTGTCGTTATGTCGCCATTGATGAGAGATTCAAGCTTGTGAATTCGAAAGAAGACGTTGTTAGTGGTCGGGATTTAGCTAGGGTAAGTTTATGGCCCACTAGGCTTAAGTGATCACACATCTCTATATCTGGCTAATTATTTAGTCAACCGTGATATATCTGGTTGGCGGCTTCCTACGTTAATAAAATCAGGCTAGCAGCTTCCTTGTGTCCTTGTGCACCGTGGATCTGCGTCTAGAGATCGACATACGGAGACTTCATAGAACGGCCTTGAGTTGGCGGGGGAGGTGACAACTAGCACAGAGCGGCTAGGGCTGACTGTACATACATGCTAGCGGTGGTGTCAAAGAAGTTTGCCAAACCTAACATGAGTGTTGAGTCTTTATGACACGGCAGCACAGTCACGGCCATGACGAGACGAGCATGCACCGAGTCCCGACGATCATCAACGCCGCACGTCGGCCATGTTTGGTTAGGCTTTCTAGTTGGCTTTTGGCTTTGGCTTATAAGCCCAAAAAGCACCTAAATAGGTGCTTTTGGCTTTTGGCTTTTGACTTATGTTTTAGTACTATGGTATAAGCCAAAAGCCAAAAGTCAAAAGCACCTATTTAGGTGCTTTTATGTCTTATAAGCCAAAGTCAAAAGCCAACTAAAAAGCCTAACCAAACAACTGGGCTTTGCCGCTCCATTCAAAACTCCCCAGCGAGCGTCCACTGGTCTGGCGGCTGGCGCCTCGATACCTCCAGTCGTCGTTGTGCCAAATGGCTTGTAACAAACAGCCAGCTCGCAACATTCGCGGGGTGCGACACACGGCCAGGCGCCTTGCTGTGGCTCTCGCAGATGCATCTGATTTCAGACCTCAAAAAATAAATGCACCTGATTAATTTCATTTCTGAATTTTATGTAATGCATGCTTTTCCCCGGCCGCACTTATACTATAGACACTGTGTTATGGACATGGCGACGAAGCCACCTTAGTAAAGATTGCCATCATAACCACTTACGATGGTTGTTGTACATTTACAACCATTTACAAGTGCATGTTGTGGTTTCCAGTGAGCTGTGTATATATATCCATAGGATATGGACTCTTGTACGAGCGTTGTGAATACACGCACTGCTAAATATGGAAACAAAGAACATGGAGGCAAGTGCGTGTTTGAAATCATATAATTAATTGTCTTTTTTTTTATAACTTGTAATGTATGGGCTTGGGATGCATCAGAAACCCATCCAATCCGATCAATCCAAATCATTCATGGTGCTACTTGTGTATTCCTCCCTGTTAGTATTTCCTCACCACCAGAATTCTCCCAAAAGCCTCCTGTGCTCAAACTGTAGCTACAAGCAAGCACATGCCCTCGACTACTTAACATCGGTATAGAATACGCAGTGCCCTGCCATCCCCCGAGGTCTGGTTTGTTGTCATGTCGCCACTAATGAGGGTCTCAACCTTCTTTTGTATCATGAGTTGTGAAAGACGACATTGTTAGTGGTCGAGTTTTAGCTAGGATAAGTTCATGGCCCACTGGGCTTAAGTGATAACAAATCTCTATGCTCGGCTTATTATTTAGAATATTTTGATATATCTGGTTGGCAGCTTCCATCGTTCTAGCGGCTTCCTTGTGTCCTTGTGCACCATGCATTTGCGTTTAGAGACATACAAAGACTTCAGAAAACAAACGTGAGTTGGCAGGGGAAGTGACAACTATGACAGGGGGCGGCTAGGGTTCATTGTGCACATGCGGGCGATGGTATTAATGGAGTTTGCCAACCAGAGAGGCGAGTGCAAGTCTTGATGACACGACCATCCTACGTTCAAAGTACAAACCCAATCCTAAAGCCAAAGGAATTTTTCAACCCGAGTTTTTAGACGATGATTTGATAAAATTTAAATGGGAAAAGTGAATATGATAAATGAGGTTTTGAGTGGAAGATTTTAGGTATTGATTTAATCCAGATACACAAAATCATTACGGTACATATTAGCATGAATGTAGAATTTTGCATAAGGCACAATTGGTAAGTCAGAGTTTGTGCCCTAAAGCTACCAATTTGCATATTGGGTCATGTTATGGACTTAGTCTTCACCATAAATATTTTACCATATGTCCCCCCTCAATGTCACTGGGACCCACCAATAAGCCGGTCAAAATCATCTCAACACTTTAGGTGGTCATCATAAAGGGCTATATCCCGACACGGTTTCAACCACAACGTTGCCAACCTCATGTGAAGCATGCTCTTTAATGACTTCTATATGTCACACAAATAATAAGAATACAATACATTTAATATGAAACAAGATAGAACTCAAGCTAGAGATAAAAACTATTAGTAGACATAATTACAAGACTATTTAAAAATCTTATAACTTTACCAAAAATATAAAATAAAAATGCATTATTTTATCAAAAAACATAAATACAATTTGACACTACTATTCATGGTGAAATACCATAATACAATATTGAACTAAACAAATGATGCAATTATCTATAGTCATCGCATGAAAATAGGCCTTACAATCTACTGTTTTTTATATATTTAATTTCAGCCTAATTGTAGCTAGATGTAGCAAGGTAAGTGGCCCGAGTTAAGATAGAAATGGTGTACACTTAATGTGGTTGTTGCATATTTACGACCATACAAGTACATTATCATAGCTCCAAGCGAACGAAATATATATCCAAAAAAAACTTGTATATGAGCAGTTGAGCAAAAGCTCATAGATGTGATGTAGTTGCCAAAAAAAAAACTCTTAAAAGTATATAAATGGAAACACTTGGAGATTAGTGTTAATATATAGTAGGCAATTTCGACATTTGAAATTTCTTCTATAGAAAGATAGAACATATGGGTTTGGGATACATCAAGAAATCATCCAACATGGTGAATTGTTCCAGAAGCTTCTCGATATAAACTACATTCACCACTAGTAAGAATGGGCATGCAATAGGAACCCACATTGTGTCCTCCAATCTAGATTCTTGTATGGATTCAGCCAAAGTGGTAGACACAATGGTTTATTTGTTTATCAAGACTGTCACCAAGAATGCTCTTAGAGAAAACACCACTAAGGGTGGTCATCAAAGGGTATATCTCTACATGCTCACCTCCACCACCGCCAATCTGGTACGACGAGGTAGTCACCTGCATCGTTTGTTCACGTTTGGTGGGTCGTCCATAGCACAATCTTTACAGGGTTTTTACTACCAATATACAACATGATACCTAGAAACCGGTTGTGAAAGATGCTCAATTCATTTTATATATCGTAGAGTATTTTTAGAGCCATAAATTAGTCTTGATTTTTTTTATCCAATCGGTTGAGACTCTTCCAGCAAGTTATTCTACATATGAAATTGCAAGCGATGATAAAACTCTACACCCTAATATTAATCCTAGCGCTATGTCAGAATCACGAAAAGCTTCGAGGGAAAATTTATACAACGGAAACTATCATATGATGTGAGTAATAACGGTCTTGTTACGATCGTAGGTGCACAGTCGATGTACCGAGGACCAAGCAATCACAACACGATGACGACACCGAGATTTGGTAACGCAGTTCGGCCATGATTTGCCTACTCTGCGGGGCATGACTACGGGCGCTCCTTCCCATTGATACCGCTACACCGGCCGCCTTGGTCGTCGGCACAAGCCGCCGGCTCCCCTTGCGCGCCTGCTGCTATCAAGTCGCCATAGGTTACAACGTGTGGTGCCCCCCTTATTATATAGGAGACCCAGGGTACAAGAGTTCAACTCTAACACTACTCGTACCTATCCACACCTAATATAACTCCAAATCTTAATGTAACCCAACTCATACAAATAATATTCGACACAAACACAACAAACTCCACCTTGGCGAATATTCCCCGTCACCTTGAGTTCGTCCAATCGTCAAACCTCCATGTACTCCGGACTTGAGTTTCTTCCATGAGCTTCGCTGCTACTCGTAGACTCCATGTGACTACACCTGCAACTGTAGTCTCTTCTTCCCGTTTAACACCATCACACACCGATCACTGATCTGTGTGAAATGTTTTCAACTTGAAGGAATTTCACAGTCGCTATTTAGTCACCTTTAATCAAATTCACAGTTGTCTCATCTTTTTCTGGATAGTCTTCTACATGTCCCACAGCTATCGTACTCCGCCTCCTTCTGCACCTCGTCACCTGCACTTTGCCATGTGCAATGAACATCACAGATTATACGGCCTTGTACTCTCCAAGCTTCCAACATTTCAAGACTTTCCAACACTTTTTCAGATTCACTATGGCCGATTCGTGTCCATCACTTGACGTCAATCCCGATAGACCCAGTCACCAACTTGAACCTGGTACTCGCCAACACTGCTTCAGCACCTCCCGCACTCATATCCGACCACATGTCTGACCGCCAGTGCCCTGGTCTGTCGCCGTGTCCCGTGCTCCCGCACGCCTCGCCGCTATTACCGCGTCGAGCATCCGCAATCTTGGTCAAGATCTACCGGGTCGCTAACCCACACCACCTCAAGTCCCACTGCAGATAACCACCAGTCATAACCGATCGATGCCGAGTTCCATGCCTCCCTCGAACCCTGACGTCCAGTCCGAAACCACGTGCTTCTCGCCTTCCCGCTGAAATAGGCTTCGACTCTCCGCTAGCTTATGCCGTAGCCCCTCCATCAGCCGAGTGAAATCTTCCACCAGATTCCAGCTCCACATTCAACATGACTCCATGATAGATGATCAGTCCATCCCGCGCCCCGCCTACCTCAAGATCTCATAAGTGCTCCATCTCCAATCGACCCCGCGCCATCGCATGTCGAAGCACGCATAAACATGCGCCATGTGTTGCCACATCACAGAATCCGGACACCATCAGCCCTCACGCTCCTACGTCGTCATTGCCGATCTTCACCATCTTCTGTCCCGTCGGACTGTCCAGTCCAACCCAGCCGAACATATCCGACTGCAACCATGCTCCACCTTGCGTCTAGCTCACCCGTTACATTGACGCTGCACTAACTAACGCCTTGTATATGCATGATTCTTCAGGACGCACCACAAAATTCTCCGTTGTCCAACAACATTGCTGCTGCCGAGATACCATCTCGACGGACAGTCCGCGTACAAAACCAAAACGCTAAACGATATTGACCTGTAGCCCTCCTCATCTCTACTACTATTAAACAAGCGAACTTCTTCTTTTCTAAATACACCCCGTCAAGTGCACCAGATCCAATCAGTACCACCATATTGTTCCACTTAGTTAGATCTAACGAGCCAGATTAATCTAAATGGATGCTCCGGGTGCACTTAGCAATTTACGTTGGCAGACGATGTTCTGCTTCTGCCAGACGGACGGATTTTTCCACGGCACGCGCAGTCCGCCTCAGATGCAAAAGGAAAAAATAAATCCCTTGATTCGGCTCCTCTGATCACGCCAGATAATTCCTCCCATCGCTAGAACCGTCAGCTTCTCCTCTTCCTCCGATCTCCAGGCTCCCCCCAAACCCGTAGTCTCTGTTTCCCCCACCACCGCCCGGCCTGGCGTTGCCCATCTACGCGCGCCCTACGCTGCTACTCCTACTCCTGCTCGGTGCTTCGTCGTTGATGCCTCGCTGCTCTGCGGACATTCCGCCGCCCTGATCTTCCATTGCTCCAGCTTGAAGAAGTTGGGCGGCTCCCTACCCGAGTAGCTAACCAACCCCTCAGCCGGTAGTCCAGACAGCTTCGCCGCCCAACTCGACTTCGGGCGTCTTCCCTAACCTGTAGCCAGATCATCTACTCCTCGAGCCGGATAGGAGATGCCGTCCACGCCATGTTCTCTGGGATATTGGACAAATAGTTGTTTCTTAATAAATTTATCGTTGTTATTTGTCGTGTCACATCTGATCCTCCCCCAAAAATATTAGGTGTTTCCGGCATGTGAAGTCAGGGGAGTCATGGCTGACTAATCAGATCTGGGTGGAGTGGATCCGTAGGTTCTCTTTGATGGATTTTATTTTCTAAGTGATATTTGAAGCCGATGATCACTCAATGCCAAAAGGGATTAGTATAGATGCATCTACGATCTTCTCTCATTCTGGTGAGTCATTCCTTATTTTCTCTTTTGTTCGGTTAGGATTTTTGTTGCTTCATCCTTTCAGATGTAACTGTTTGTTTGTGCAATATATGCGCTCTGCGTACATATTTCTTTTTTCCTTGTCGCCATCAGAATTTCTGAAGCTACAGCACATATACCTTATTTTTCTCAGGAGGTACGCTTGCTAATTCTACCCTAGGAGGCTAGGAGACTTGTGTACTTGATATTTTTCTGAAACCAAGAGAGATTTGGTTACCCATCAAACTTTAGTGGACAATTATTTGTGGAGAATTTATATCTTTTCATAGGATTGGTACCCCCGTCAACTTTAGTTCAGATGAAGAATCTTCTTAGATTATTTGATTATTTTGGTAGGTTACATGCGAGTTAAGTGAAAAGCTCAAATATTAAATACTAGAACCTCCTCAATTCAAAATTGGTTTCAAAAAGATCAAATATGAATGTAGTAATTAGTAATTCTGACATATAATTCACAGTTAAGCATCACTGTGTTCTTTGTGCTGTTAGCATGAATTTTTTCGATTCTTAACTATACATTTTATGCAATACAATTATCAAATCATGTTCGAGTACAAGCGCTTTTCTTATTTGTTCTTTAGCTTGTTCTTCTACAAAAATTGCAGTACCTTTGTTCTTTATCTTGGTTGCTACCGGGCTGTACCATATCCTCCTGATGGTGCCATGCTGATTGGAAAAATGGAAGTGCATTGCAAAAAAAGTACTGGTTCTGTTGTATACATAGAAAACATCCTATCATGCTTGAGTTGTTATGACATTCTGAAGCTCTCTCTCTATCTAATCTTCTGTATCAAGCAAGCCTTCTAAGAACATTATTGTTCTTTTCATGTTTTTGAATTATGGCGTGTCTTTCTTTCGAGCTAACCTCTTGCTTGTTGAATTACTGCTGTTTGAATTACTGTGATAAAATTTCAGATAAATGTAGTACAAAAGTTGTTGTTCAGTATTGATTTTCGATGGCCTTTTGCTTTTTGAATGCACATGTAGTACAAAAGTTATCATAGAAACTACTGTATGTACTATCCATTTGTGTTAATGTGCTATGAACACGAGATCTCTAAAGCAGCTAAGTAATGTTCAAGGCAAGTAACATATTTTGGTCATTGGCCTTTCTACTCCTATTTTTTGTATGAGTAATGCTACACCTACGGATGAAATTTACGGAAATCTTACGGATTAGGTGGAGAGAAAATCAGGGGGTGGGTTCCCAGAGAAATTCAGGGGGGCACAGTATGAGGGGAAGACGAATCAGATGTGGACACGTACGTCCGTAGCAGTTTCCATAAGCCAAACCATCCGTAAGTCTAGGATTACTGTTTTTGTATTGCAGGTTGTTCTGTTGCGTAAGTTTTTAGCATTTTGGTCACTAATTTGCTCTCTTGTTGTCATGGAATCCTCTTGCCAAAACATTTTTCTGTTGCATTCAACAGGCAGTTAGGTACTGCAATAATCTTGGTTGAAAGTCATTTGTTCCAGAATTTTGTCACAAACAGTTCGGTTCAAAATTGTCAAATCTCTTATCCCAAACATGAAGGACCTGGTTCTGATGTTTAGTCACTTTTTTCATAGGATTAAGATGTCAGACTTTGAATTTTTGTGGTGTTGATGTAAAGAGGAAAAAACTGCAACTGTGTCGATTCGGAATAAATCAAAATCATGGTTAGTACTTCTGAACCGTGTTGCTAGCTGAATGTTTCTTCTTATATGTATTTTTAGTTAGTTGGTGATGGCATTAGAGCTGTCATTGCGTTCTTGATTCGGGTGTTGTTTCCTTTGGACACATTGAAATGTAGGAAAGAAATAAAAGAGTGTTATGCATCTATATTATCATTAATTAAGGGAAATAAATAATTCGTCTATGATTTCACCGAGATTCGAGCTAGGATTGAACCGATGTCGTCGACACGACAATGTAGGAAGGAAATAAAAGAGTGCTATGCATCTATATTATCAGCAAGGGAAATAAATATTCTTCTATGATTTCACCGAGACTTGAGCTGGGATTGAGCCGATGTCGTCGGCACAACTATCCCTCTGTGTGCCATACACACCTGCGCGTCGACGAGCCATGTATCGGCAGGCTGCACCACCGGTCAACACTGCGACCATGTGGATGGACGACTCGCCTGACGAACTTATCTGTATGCAAACTTGTCCTGTTCTGAGCATGTTGATCGTCGACCTGGTACATGAAATCACTTTCCGTGTGCTCTTTCATGCTTTATCTTGCACTTCCCCCAATAAACAAGGCAAACGGTGTATGTGCTAGGAGCTATCTTTAGAGAAATCAAATTGCATTTAAGTCTAGATTTCAATGATTTGGACATGTACATTGCCCAAGGCTTCTTCACGCACTCAAAATATTTTTAAATCACGTCGTGTACAAGATTGTCTTTAAATCTGACAATGAATGTGAGAACCACGGCTTGAGTACATGCTTATCTATCGCACTATTATTGAGAAAATTAACATATGCTTATCTACTCTTTTTTGGAGAGAAACCACATATTTCATTAAATAAAATCAAGTTACAATATGCAACACATATGGAAACTAAAAGACAAACCGGGATAAAATGATTATCCTGAATTTGCAGATAAAAACCTAAAAGATCGAAAAATACAAAACGATCCCTAGGGTTTTCTGCAACCACCGTAGCGAGTGGCCACATCCCAACTCCAGCTCCACCAAGGCGAACGCCGGAAAAGACGTCGAGCCCCCACCATTGCAAGATCCGAGAAAGCACCATCGCCAACGAGGCTTTGTGAGTCGATGAACAGGCCCGCTGCACGCAACAAGGCACATGTCGCTGTGGCACGTCGACCGAGGGACGTCCCCGTGCTGTCTTGGACCAAGATCTGTCGCCTACCATTGACGAAGTTGGAAAGGAACGACAGATCCACCACCTCCGGACCAACATCCTCGCTCCAGAAGAACCACCTCGCCCCGGCCGCCAGCGCCGTCGCGAACCACGAATGCCAGTGACACACCGAGAAACTGATCTCACCAGATCTGAAGGACGGCGAGAAGACCGAGCTGACGATCTGAAGGACGGAGCAGCACACGTTGCCATCAACTCCGAGGCGCCGCCGTGGAGGTCGTCGCCGGTGTGGGAGTGGAGTTGAGGCAGATTTATTCGTCCGGGCGCCGCTCCCACCACCCCAAGGGCACCCCAAGAAAACACTAGGCTAACCCTAACTACAGACCGACGTCGAAGCGCCATGGTCCCCACCTCCTCGCGTCGCCGGAGTGGGCAACGGAGGAGGCAGGGACCGGCGGCGGCCGATGGAGTTGGGGCAGATGGGTCGTCTCCAAATCGCTTTCCTCGTGACCTAGGAGCGAAACGGTACGTGCACATATGCTTATCTACTCTCTAAGCTGTTGAGTAATTAGGCAACAATTCCATGATTAATTTCAGAATATTAAGCATGACAACAATCGATACTAACATGTTAATCTCAAACATACTAGAAGTATTAACTAACATGAACAGCAGCATACTAGCAGAAAACATGTTAAGCCAGCAGACTGGATCACGCAACACGTACCGATCCGTGGTGGAGGAAGTAGTCGTAGCCGTTGCCGTACCGATGTTGTTGACGACAACGTTGGCAATGACCGGTCGAAGAAGACGGCGTTGAATACTACGAGCTTTAGGTCCCACCGAGCGACCGGGAAGACGAGCCATGATGACGAACTTGAGCAGTCGCGCGGAGCGCTTCCCAAAAACCTAATTAGCCCTCTCCCGTACAGGATCGCAAGAGCTAACGGTTCCGGAGACCTGCTCTCCCGCTCGCCGGTGCACGTCGGCGATCGGGATGGAGTAGACTACGGTGGCGGCGCAAGGCACGAGATTGGCAAAACCTAGATTGGTTTGGTGTGTGGTGCGGCGCACGCAGTGCACGACAATATATAGTGCGGCTCGGGAAAACCCTAACGGGTACAACGTGGGCCAAGTCCACGTCGCAGGTCGGTTACAGTAGCCCACGATCTGGGAGCGACCCGAACCGACTAACTGTGACGCGTCCGTCCAGACCGTTTTTCCCGGACTGCAAAAATAAAGCTCAGCTCGGCGAGATTCCCGGAACCCGCGGCGCGTCGTGACGAGACGGGCGGGCGGTGCGTGCGTGCGAGCGGCGGCGGAGGAGGAGGAGCGCGTGAGAGAGCCTCCTATTCTCACTCACTTACCAAGTAGTAGAACACTCCACTATATAAGTTGGTGCAACTCCTCTCAAACTAGCGGGGTGGGACTAAACTTTAGCTCCCACTCCACTCTCATGTGTGAACACACAAAATTCTGCCACCACAATTGGGCTTTGAGATTTTCTGAAATTGCTATTGGGCTGCCACAAATGGGCCCAATTCTAACAATCCCCCACCAGATCTCAAATCCCTATTTAGAGATATTTACCCAACCTCATTTCTTGTTTATATACCAGTGTTTCGGTAGAGACTGTTAAGTTGAACTTCCGCCTAGAGCTTCAAGCTACATCTATCAGCAACTTGAACAATGGACGAACCTTGAATTGCAAGTTTGGTGCCAATAGACTTCACTCAAAGTCATAACCAGTACGTGGCTGCCAGTAGCCTACCCCGCGGGTGGAGCATATGCGTCATACTCCCTGGTCTCTTCATGAGTTTACTAGAGATCACCCAAATCTCATAGACTGCGACATTTAACAGTTGGAACTCATATAGGTGTGTTCTTTCAAGAATGCTCTGTAGGACAGCATCTTTGCTATATAAATAGCCAATAGAACCACATTAAGGCATATGGCCAACCTGCCTTACAGCTATCTGAGAGCTTGTGCATCTTAACTTAGAGAGGGTAACATAAAGCTCTCCTCCGTTAAACCACTAGATTGTTTTTCCCAGGTCCTATTTCACGGGATCTCCGATCACATAGGTTGGGTTACCACTATGGTGTAACACTCATGGGTCTCATACCCATCTCCCTCGATGCACTCTCTATCACATTTCGTGATAGTCCCTTTGTAAAGGGATCTGCCAGGTTTTTGTCTGTTTGAATATACGTAATAGTAATTACTCCGGAGTTTTTCAATTTCCTGACAGATTTCAAACGTCTTTTAACGTGTCTTGATGACTTTGCATTATCCTTAGCACTGTTCACTTTGACAATCACCGTTTGGTTGTCACAGTTCATAAGGATGTCCGGCAGTGGTTTGTCAACCACCGGCAAGTCCATCAAGAGATCACGCAGCCATTCTGCGGATACAGTGGCTGTATCCAAAGCAGTAAGTTCTGCTTCCATAGTTGACCTCGTCAATATGGTCTGTTTACAAGACCTGCATGACACTGCGCCACCTCCAAGGGTAAATGCATACTGTCGGAGATTGTCCCCGGGAACTAGGGGTGTCTCCAAGGTATCGTGTAAGGGGCTGAACACGGAGTCAAACAATCCACAACGTGCTCCGGCGACGGTGCTCGTCAGGCTCGCTGCGGACGACACTGCAGAGATTGACACAAGGTTTTACCCAGGTTCAGGGCCCTCTTGTGGAGGTAAAACCCCTACGTCCTGCTTCTATGTATCGCACTGCTTGGAGAGTTTACAGTACAAGGAGAGCTTGTCGAGCTCTAGGTGGCTAACAATGGCTACTGGCTGATCTTCAGATCTAGGGTTTTTGGGTAGGCTCCTAGACTCCAAAAACCGAACCCTAACCAAGCGTCGAACCCTTTGCTAGGGCGTGCTCCTCCTCCTTTTATAGGCGCCCTGGGCCTCTTCTGCCCAAACGTTTGGGCGGGAAGGGCTACCACATGGCGACGAAGGAGGAGGCGCGGTGCACCGTAAAGGTGAGGTCTACCATAAAGGTAAAGCTCGTGGACGCGGTCCACGGCAGGGGAACGGTGTCACCAAAGCTGAAAAGGGGCACCGACCAGCTGGACAGTGGACTGGCGCTTGCCGAGGTGGGAGGTGACCCACGGTGACGTCGTCCTTGGAGCGTAGCTGCAGACTGTTCCCTTGTCACCAAAGAGGCAATACTCGTTGTCCGATTTGCTTGGCTCCGCTTTGTTGACTGCTTTATACATGGAAACGGCAACTGCGACGTTGTCGTCATCGCGCGTAGGCACGCGCGTCACTCTGCACACGGCGCAGAGCCCATGTGCGCTCTGCCGCGGGGGCAGAGATGGCTTCACGAAGAAAGCGCTTCGCGAGGCGAAAAGCCTCGCCAAGCCCTTCAGCTTGGTCCTTGGCAGAATTGCGGGCGGCGTCGGAGACGCCCTGTCGAGGAGCGATCCCTCGCCGAGGGAAAGAACCCTTGGCGAGGAGAAAAACCCTTCGCGAGGGGAGAAAACCTCGCGAAGCTCGTCAGGCTTGGAGAGCCTGGTCCTTAGCGAAAATCATCCAAAGAATCTTGTGGGCCCTGGCAGGCCGGCCCGTGGTACCCTGGTTTCCACTGTGCCGACACATACCCACTTGTGGCGTAGAGCTCATCAGCATCTGAAATCCAGTTAGAGTCACTATATCTCTCTAGCACGGCAGGGTGCCCAGAATAGTGAATCCCATAGCTCATTGTACCGTTCAGATAGCGCATGACCCTTTCAAGTGCATGCCAATGATCATTACCCGGATTTGACATGAACCTACTCAACTTGCTTACAGCATATGAGATATCAGATCTCGTCGCGCTCGCGAGGTACATGAGTGAACCGATTATCTGAGAGTATCTCAATTGATCTATCGATTCCTTCTTGTTCTTTCGAGTGCCACACTAGGATCATAAGGTGTTGGAGAAGGCTTGCTGTCTATAAAACCGAACCGGCTCAAGACCTTATCAACATAGTGTGATTGTGTTAAAACAATCCCACTCTCATCCTTAATCAACTTGCGAAAAGCCTCGCCAAGCCCTTCAGCTTGGTCCTTGGCAGAATTGCGGGCGGCGTCAGAGACGCCCTGTCGAGGAGCGATCCCTCGCCGAGGGAAAGAACCCTTGGCGAGGAGAAAAACCCTTCGCGAGGGGAGAAAACCTCGCGAAGGTCGCCAGGCTTGGAGAGCCTGGTCCTTAGCGAAAATCATCCAAAGAATCTTGTGGGCCCTGGCAGGCCGGCCCGTGGTACCCTGGTTTCCACTGTGCCGACAGTAGCCCCCGGGCCCGCGATGGGCACGCCGAGGCCCATGGACGAAGGCGAAGCGTCGAGGGGCCAAAGATGCCTGGCAGGGCCGCGACACGTGTCACGCAGCGGTTGCACCCGCGGCCACGACCTCCTCGGCTCCAACGGGCGACGCGGCGGGGCCCGCCACGACTCGAGTACTGGTCAATAAAGCCTGGGCGCGCAGACGGCGCCCATTGCTTCTCACATAACTCCTCCGCACATCTCTCCCCACGCCTCCAATCTCTCCAGGGAGCTCCAATCTCCAGAGTACTCTTCTTCTTCTTCGGCCGACCGATGGCGCCCAAGAAAGCAGCCACCGACTTGAAGGGCAAGGCCACCGCGCAGGCGAGCTCGTCTGCAGCGATGGCGCGGGACGCTGCGCCAGTGGCGGCGCGGGGCGCTGCGCCCCAAGGGACAATGCCCGAGTCCCTTATCAGCGCGGCGACGGTTTCCAAGGTGCGGCTCCTGGTGGCCTCCAACACCCACGAGCTCGGTGCCACCAACATAGCGCCCAGCAGCAGCAGGGTCGGCGCGGGGTTCCACCCCATCTTCTTTCACACACTCTTTGCCGGCTTCGTTCCTCCTTTCTCCGGTTTTCTCCTAGGGGTCCTTGAGGCATACCGAATCCAGCTGCTCCATCTTCATCCAAACTCCGTGCTCATTCTCGCCATCTTCGCCTACCTCTGCGAGGCGTATGTCGGTGTCCGCCCCTCGGTGGCGCTCTTCCGGAGCTTCTACTCCCTCCGGAGCACCAAGTCGAACGAACGATTTGGATGCGTCTCCTTCCGTATCGCCGCCGCCAGGAGTGAAGGGTACATCCCCATCGCATGGCAGGGTGAGAACGCCATCACTGAGGTGACGAGGAAAGTGGAGAAGTTCCATGAGAAGTGGGTTTTCGTCGGCACCAAGTCGTCGAACCGCCACCTGGAGGTTCCCGTGGCGCCCCCGAGGAAGTGGGCGCGTTGGGCGAGCGGTGAATTTGAGGGTCCCAAGCTTGAGGCAGTATACGAGCGTATTCAGGTGCTCCGCGAGGCCGGGCTCACCGGCCGGATGGTGGCGATGGACTTCGTTTCGCGCCGCATTGCTCCTCTCCAGTGGCACTCGAAACCGATGTGGACCTATTCGGGCCCGGACGACAGGATGCGCCTCAGCCCCGACGACTTCACTCCGGACGAGATGAAGCGGATCATGAAAGTCCTCTTCGCCACGACGTCCATTCCGGCCCCAAGCAACGACGACGCCTTGCCGCTGTTCGCCTACACGGAGGAGCGAGTGCGCGAAGCCCGTAAGCTCCTGCCCCACTTCGACGAATGGGGTATCAAGCCCGCGAGGCTTGTTGGGCCCCGCCGCAACCCGTGGGCGGCGGAACAAGAGCAGGAGGGCGACGCGCTGGAGCCAGACGAGGATGAAGGGTCCGAGGAGGACGAGGCTTCAAGGGGTGCCGACCCCTCCGGGGAAGATGAGGCTTCGAGGGGTGCCGACCCCTCGGGGGGCGACGCAGGCTCAAGGAACGCGCCGCCCGGCGAGGACCTCCAGGAGATCTCTTCCAGCGACGACGGGGGCGCCTTCCACGTGGTTCGCTCTCGGCGCCCCGCAGAGGAGGAGGACAGCAGCAGGGGAGGACGCCGCGAGCCTCACACCAAGGTCCTTCATGACAGGGACGCCGGGGTCGCCATGAGGGAAGCTCCTCGCGAAAAGGTAGCGGCGCCCCATGAGCAGGCCGGAGCGAGCACTCTCCAGCCACCAAAAGGGAAGAAGAGGGTGTGGAGAGCGGCCGACGAGTGAGTTTGGCTCTTTTCTTTCCTTTCAGTATTTGTTTCTGCGAATCCCCTCCTGAAGAATTTCTGCTTGGCTGTGTCTTTTCAGCGTACCCGCGGCGCCGAAAAAACGGCGTCTCCGCAAGCTCGGGGAGACCGCCTGCACCGCCGAGACACCTGTGGCCGATGAGTCGCAGCAGGCGGCCGTCGAGCCGCAGCATATGGCTGACGAGCCACGGCAAGCGGCTGTCGGGCAGCAGCAAGAGTCAGTCCCTCTCGCGGGTGAGCACCGCGTGGAGGTGGTGATGGTTGAAGAGGCGGCGTTGCCTCCAGCTAGGGCTGCCTCTCCCCCCGCGGTCGAGCACCGTGTTGAGGAGGTGATTGAGCTGGCGATGCCTCCGCCTAGTCGGGCGGCTACTCCCCCCGCGGCGGAGCACCGCGCGGAAGAAGAGGAGGTGGACGAAGAGATCGTCGCGGAGTCGCCCCCAGCAGAAAGGGAGGCTCCCACAAGGAGGGCAGGTACTCCCGAGGCCACGGCAGACGCGGCCACCACGGAGGGGGCGGGGAGCGCCCCTGAAGAGCAGGAGGCAGAGATGCCTCTGGAGCCCCCGAGCGACGGGGCTAGGGGGGAGGAGATGCCCAGCCCCCTGAGGGCTCTCGATGCGGGCGGCGAGGGAGACGCCCCCACAAGCCCCCACGCCGCGGCGGGGCCGCTACAAGTTCGGGGCAGGATGCCCTAGGCGCCTCGACAAGCGTCGAGGCCTCTGCGCCCCACAAGGATGCAGGGGTCTTGGCGCTGGGTGAGCCGCGCCCTCGCGCGGTTCGCCGCGACGTTGTCTTCCGCCAGTCGCGGCAGGCACTTGACGAGCTGGCGGCGCAGCTCACCAAGGAAGATCTCGCCAGGGAGAAGGAGCGGGCGAGGCTTGCTGACGCCTGGGCCCTTCTCCACGAGCGGGTGGAAATGTGTCGCCGGCAGGACGCGGCGGCAAGGGTGGCGCGCGAAGAAGCGATGCGCTTCGTGAAGGAGACCCGCGACAGCGTCAAGCGGGAGGCGGCCGAGGTCATGGACCAGCTGGACGCTGCCCGGGAGGCGCTGGAGACGGATACCACCACCAAGCACCAGGAGCTGGCGGCGCGCGAAGAGAAGTTCGCCAATGAGTCCGAGGCCGCGAGGACCATCTTGAAGGAGCTGCGCGAGCTGCTGGACGCCCGCGAGGGGCAGCTAACGCCTCGCGAGACCGAGCTGAAGAAACGCGAGGAAGAGCTCTCCCTCCGGGAGAAAGAGCTGGATCAGCGCGAGGAGCAGGTCCACTCTCTGGAGGAGGAGCAAGCCACCCGCGAGGGGCTGCTGCAGGAGCGCGAGAACTCAGTGGCCAGGAGCGAGGCCACCCGCAAGGAGCGCCACGACAAGGCCAACGCTGACCTCGCGATGAAGCAGAAAAGGACCCAGGATGAGGCTGACGCCAGGGTTGAGCGCATCCGCGAGAGCCTCGCCAATGACTATGACGCCAAGGCCACGAAACAGGAAGAACGCTTCACGATGAAACGCAACGAGTTCCTGCATCAGATCGAGGGGCTCGAGAAGTCGGAGAGGGAATTGACCTCCCGCCTTCAGCACGCCAAGGAGGCGCTGGCTCGCACGGAGAAGGAGATTGCCGCCCTGAAGGCCGACGTGAGCGACCTCCAGCAGCAGGTGGGGCCGGCTGTGGACCGTGCGGAGCAAGCGCAGGACTCCGCACGGCACAACCGGGCCATGACGCGCCAGCGCCAGCTCATGCTCCACGAGTTGGTTCGCCGCGCGAACGCCATCGGGGACGACTTGAGGATCGAGATCCCCCACCTTCCCCCCGGAGGGATCGACGACGAGGCAGCACACACGCAATTCTTCGGGCAATTCCTCGGGGAGATTGAAAGGGTCGCGAAGCGCTTCGACGAGCGCGTTGTGGCGGAGAGCCGCGATCTCCTCGTCCTTGCCGTCAGCCGCGTCTTCAGCAACCTTCTGAAGCTCTGGCCCTCGTTCAACCTCGAGTCCGTGATGGAGCCGGTCGAGATCCGCAGCAAGGCTGGGGAGGCCGCTGAGGTGCTCGCCAAGAAGTACGACCAAGTCTTGGTCGATGAAGACGAAGGCGACGGCGACGGCGAGGGAGGCGCCCTAGAAGCAGGAGCTGGCGCAGATGGAGCGGGGACCTCGGGAGGCGCGACGGCCTGAACTCCTTCCTGTAGCTGGTCGTGCATGAGGCACATTATCGTAGTATTTTGGTTGTAATAACTTTTGTAAAGACTTGCTTTTAGCTTTGGAACGTGCTTGTGTATGTCCCTCGGGAAGCCTTTGTCCTTCCCCCTCATGTCTTTTTCGCTCTTCGTCTTAGGACCCTCTCTTAGCGCTACACCACCGCCGCTTCGGTATGTGCGAGTCAGTGCTCCACAAGTCCGGGGGGTGCGTGAGGCCTCAAGAAGTAAGAGCTCCGCGAAGCGCGATGCTTGGGGCTCCCCTTTGACGTACAAGCAGCCCATGAGGCGTGGGAGAGAGAAAAGAGACTCGAGGAGCAAAGACCAGCAAGAGGAAATTTGACCAAGTCTTTGTACTTAGCTTGACGGGGCGTTTCCGCCTTGGAGAGGGTGTTGGTGTCCTGGCGAGGCGTTGTTGCCTTGGAGAGGGTGCCTGATGCTTGTTTCCTGCACTTGGACAGATAGGCATACCCACGAGCAATAGATAGCTATAAAACTTGAGCCCGTAGGTTCCTTCATGTGTGTCTTACGAGGAGAACAAGCACCAAGGTTTTGGTGATCCTTGGTGAGTTGACGTGCGCGGGAGCTGACCCATGAGTTTAGAGCTCCTTGGGAGTTGACATGCATGAGAGCTGACCCGCAAGTTCAGAGCTCGGATCCCTTGAGTTTTAGGTGTTGCCGGGATGCTCCCGTGGCATGGCACCCTGCTAGCCCCCGCTCGTGAGATACACAGGAGGGATCATACGAGCGAGAAAGAAAAGCGAATAACACCGAAGCAAACAACACCAAAGCGACAAAATATGCTGGCGCGATGCGCAAAGGTTCAAATTGGCCTGAAACATAGGTTCATTACACTGGCGTGGCCAGAAGCACAAAAATCCGCCATGCTCTTGGCATGGGGTCCACATTCTGTGGCTGAGACTCTCGAGAGGCATGCCCGAGGCAGACGTATGTAGGGAGAGCTCAGGGGGCCCCTATGCGGGGGTGGCTTTTAGCCTGCGTTCCACCATGACCGGCATGGGATCCACCTCGCCAAGACATGGTGCCTGAAGAGGTTACCATGCCGAGGCTTGGTGGCTTGGGAGTCTTCTCGAACGGACCGCGGCAACGTATAGTAGAGAGGGGAGCCCGAAATTTTTCCTCGTGGAGGGTGATGGCGCGTGGCTCTTCCTTGGTGCAAAAAATTGCTCGCCGAGGGCGATCAGGGGTAGAACTTGCGCAGGTGTTGAATGTTCCAGGGGTTGGCGACAGGGATGCCGTCCTCCGTCTCGAGCCGCGCGGAGCCAGGCCTGGCGATGTGCACGACTCTGTAGGGGCCTTCCCACATTGGTGAGAGCTTGTGTAGGCCTGCCCTGGAGAGGACTCTCCTCAGGACAAGGTCTCCTGCTTCGAGAGTGCGTGGGCGGATGTGGCGGCTGTGATAGCGACGAAGCTCTTGCTGGTACCTTGCTGCTCTCAGGGCCGCATTGCGGCGGAGCCCTTCGAGCAGCAGTAGGTCGTCGTTGCGGAGTTCGTCTACCTCAGCCTCCTTGAAGGCCAAGACTCGCGGAGAGCCATGAGTGATTTCGCTGGGGAGGACGGCTTCAGCGCCATAGACAAGGGAGAACGGCGTCTCACCAGTTGGCTTTGTTGGCGTGGTGCGGATGGACCAGAGCACCGAGGGGAGCTCATCGATCCAATGCTTGCCGCTGGCCTTGAGGCGGTTGAAGCTTCTCGTCTTGAGGCCCTTGAGCACCTCGGCGTTGGCTCGTTCGGCCTGCCCGTTGCTTCGTGGATGCGCCACCGAGGCGTAGCAGATTTGGGCACCGATGCTGCCGCAGTAGGACTTGAAGGCGCCACTGATGAATTGTGGAGCCGTTGTCGGTGATGATGCGGTTGGGCACGCCGAAGCGGCAGACCAGGCTCCTTATGAATTTTACCGCCGACTTCGCCGGAATGGTGCGCACGGGCTCCACCTCAGGCCACTTGGTGAATTTGTCGATGGCGACGTAGAGGTAGCGGTAGCCCCCGAGCGCTCGCGGGAAGGGTCCCAGCAGGTCCAGCCCCCAGACCGCGAACGGCCAGGAGAGCGGGATCGTCTGGAGTCCTTGCGCGGGCTGGTGGATTTGCTTGGCGTGGAATTGGCATGCGTCGTAGGTTTGGACGATTTCGGCAGCATCTTGAAGCACTGAGGGCCAGTAGAAACCACTCCGGAAAACCTTGCCTGCAATGGTGCGCGAGGAAGAGTGGTGGCCGCACTCGCCACTGTGTATGTCGTTGATGAGCTGGCGGCCCTCCTCGGCAGGGACACACCGCAACGCAACCCCATTGGGTCGCTTGCGGTACAGGTCCCCGTCGTGGAGGCAATAGGACTTGGCCTGGCGAGCAATTCTCTCGGCCTCTGCGTCGTCTTCGGGGAGGGCTCGGTTCTGCAGGTAGTTCTTGATCTCGTCGATCCAACCAGTGTCTTGTCGTACTAGAGTCAGCAGCAAGCGATCGCCCGAGGGCAACCCACAGTTTGGTGCTCCGCTCGGTGGGGCGGGTGGGAGCTCCTCGTCGATGCTGATGTTGACCACAGGTTGCTTGACTGAGGCTTTGGTGAGCCTCTCCTCGAACACTCCAGGCTTCTGGGCTTCTCTTCTTGCTGCTCGCCGAGCAATTTCATCTGCCTCTTGGTTTTCCGCCCGTGGGATGTGCTTGAGCTCCATGCCCCTGAAGTGTTTCTCCAGCCTGCGTACCTCTTCAAGGTAGGCCACCATGTAGGTGTCCTTAGGCGTGTAGCTTTTGTTGGAGAAGTTGACGAGGAGCTGGGAGTCGCCCTTGATGAGGATGTACTTGATACCGAGGGCGATGGCGGCTTTGAGCCCGGCGAGGAGGCCTTCATACTCAGCGATGTTGTTGGAGACCTTGTCGCTGTCCTTAAAGCACAGTTGGACGGCGTAGTAGAGCTTGTCGCCTGTCGGTGAGGTGAGAACGGCGCCAGCCCCTGCACTCCTGGCCGCAAAGGCCCCGTCGAAGTGCATGGTCCAGTGGCTTGGTGTCGTTCCTCCTGAGGCTGTAACCTCCTCCTCTGGAAGCTCTTCGTCTTTGCGCAGTGTCCGTCCATTCGGCCATGAAATCAGCCAGCACTCTGCCCTTGATGACCCTGGTGGTGTCAAACTCCAGCTCGAAAGGTTGTAGCTCAATGCCCCAGCCTGCGACACGATCTGTCGCGTTTGGGTTGCGCAGGACCTGCTCCAGGGGATATGAGGTGACCACCTTGATGGGGTGACCCTGGAAGTAGTGGCGCAGCTTCCTGGAGGCGATGAGGAGCGAGAAGAGGAGCTTTTGCTGCATGGGGTAGCGCTCGCGAGCATCCCGCAGCACTGTGCTGACGAAGTACACGGGGTGCTCGACGAGGGTAGTCGTTGGTGAGGCAGCGGCTGGCTCCTCCCCAGGCTCGGTGGAGTCCTTGGCGAGGTTTTCTTGGGGCTGGGGGCCTGACGAGGCTGCTTCCTTGTCGGGGGGTTCTGGGCTTGGCGAGGTGGAGTTCTGCTTGTCGAGGACTGGCTCTTCTCTTTCAGCCACCAAGACCGCGCTTGCCGTCTGAGGAGTGGCTGCAAGGTACAGCTTCAGAGGCTCGCGAGGGCGTGGGGCGACCATGATGGGTGGGCTCGCCAGGTATTTCTTCAAGTCCTCAAAGGCCTTTGCTGCTTCGGGGGTCCACTTGAAAGGACCGGACCTCTTCATGATCTTGAAAAATGGCAGCGCCCTCTCGCCGAACTTGGAGATGAAACGGCCAAGGCTGGCCATACATCCCGCTAAGCGTTGCATGTCCTTGAGGCGACGAGGGGGCTGCATCTGCTCTATGGCCTTGATCTTGTCGGGGTTGGCCTCAATGCCGCGGTGGGATACCAGGAACCCGAGGAGCTTGCCTGAAGGGACCCCGAAGACGCACTTGGCGGGGTTCAGCTTGATGTTGACCTTGCGCAGGTTGGCAAAGGTCTCCTCGAGGTCCTGGATGAGCGTGTCCTTCTCGCGAGTCTTGACGACGATGTCGTCGACGTAGGCCTCTGCATTCCTCCCCATTTGAGCTCCCAAGGCGATTCTCATGAGGCGCTGGAAAGTGGCGCCAGCGTTCTTCAGACCGAAGGGCATACAGACGTAGCAAAACACACCGCAAGGGGTGAGAAATGCTGTCTTCTCCTCGTCCTCCTTCGCCATCTTGATCTGGTGATAACCAGAGAAGGCATCCAGAAAACAGAGGAGTGCGCAGCCGGCGGTGGAGTCTACGATCTGGTCGATCCTCGGGAGGGGATAGGGGTCCTTGGGGCAGGCCTTGTTGAGGTCGGTGAAGTCGATGCAGAGGCGACTCCCTCCGGTGTGCTTGGGGACGACCACACCGTTGGCGAGCCAAGTGGGGTGGACCACTTCCTTGATGATGCTGGCCTTCTTCAGCTTGTCTACTTCCTTGACGATGAAGTCTTGCTTCTCTGGCGCTTGGCGCCGCGCTTTTTGCTTGACGGGGCGTGCGTTTGGGCACACGGCTAAGTGGTGCTCGATCACCTCCCTCGGTACTCCGGACATATCTGACGGTGTCCAGGCGAACATGTCAGAGTTTGCCCTGAGGAAGGCGACGAGCGCGCTTTCCTATTTGGGAGGCAGGTTGGCGCCGATGGTGACGCAAGCCCCGAGCCGCTCGCCTCCAGAGACACTTGTTTTGTCGCGGCCTTCTCCTGAGAGAACAGCTGCTTCTTCTTCGCGGGGGGCCTCGGGAGGGGTTCCTCGTCCTCGTCAGCGGGTGACGCCACCGCGGCAGCCTTGTAGGCCGCCTGCGCAGCGTACAGGGCGTCCGAGACCACGCCGCGGATGACAATGGTGCCACCCGAGCCAGGGAGCTTGACGAGGTTGTAGGCGTGGTGGGTCACCGCCATGAACTTGGCGAGGGCGGGGTAGCCGAGTATGGCGTTGTAGGGTAGGCCGATGTGCGCGACGTCGAAGTCGATCAGCTCGGTGCGGTAGTTGGCCTGGGTGCCGAAAGTGACGGCGAGCCTCACCTGCCCCAGAGGGGTGGTGAGACCCTCTGTCACTCCCGAGAAGGGCCTGGTAGGCATGAGCCGCTCGTAGGGCACCTGCAGCTTCTCGAATGTCTCGACGGAGATGACGTTGAGGCCAGCACCCCCATCAATGAGCGTCTTAGAGACGGCGATATTGTTGATGGTGGGGTGCAGACCAACGGGATGGTGCCAACGGTTGAAGTGGACTTGGGGTGGTCGCCGGAGTCGAAAGTAATGGGGCACTGGGACCACTTGAGGGGCCTGGAGGCCTCGACTCCAGGAAGGGCTGCTGCGACCTCGCGAGCGAGTTGCTTGAAGTGGCGGTTGGAGCGAGGGGCCTGAGCCCCGCCAAGGATGCAAGCGGCTCCGCGAGGTACCTGGTAGCCTTCATCAGCCTCGGCAGGCAGGTTGTCGTTTGCGGGCTGGGCAGCGTTGGCCTGGGGGTTCTGCTGGTAGTTGTCGTTGTAGTTGTTGTTCCAGCGTCGCCCCCCGCGGCCGCTGCGGCCTCCGCCGCGGCCCGCGGCCTCCGTTTGCCTCGCGAGCCTCGCGAGCCTCGCGAAGCCTCTTGATGTCGAAGCAGTCCTCGGTGGCGTGAGAGTGCCTGTTGTGGTAGATGCAGAAAGGACGATCATCCTTCTTCTCAGGTCCTGCGGCTGGAGTGGCAGCTTGGCGAGACTGCTTGGCGTCAGGCTCTGCCGCGAGGACCGCAGTAGTCTTGCGCTTCTCAGAGGATTTCTTCTTCTTGGACCCCTCGGCGGGGTCCCCTGGCTCGTTCTTGACGAACAAGCGGCCCTCTTCAGCCTTGGCGCACTTGTCCGCCAAGTCGAAAAGCTTGACGACGGTGGTGATGTTGTCGTGGATGCCGAGCTTCTCGAGCATCCGCACGTCTGTGACCCCAGCCTGGAAGGCCGAAATGACCTGTGCGTCGGTGGCGTTGGGGATCTTGTTGCGCACTTGGCTGAAGCGCTGGATGTACTTGCGGAGGGTCTCGCCGGGCTTCTGACGCACGGCGCGGAGGTCGTTGTAGGTGAGGCCGCGCTCGTACGTGCCCTTGAAGTTGGCGACGAAGCACCGGCAGAGCTCCTCCCAGGAGTTGATGGACTCGGCGGGGAGGTTGGTGAGTCATGAGGACGCAGAGTCCTTGAGGGCCATGGGGAACCAGTTCGCCATGACCTTGTCGTCGCCCCCGGCGGCCTGGATGGCCAGAGAGTAGAGCTGCAGGAACTCCAGGGGGTTGTTCTTGCCGTCGTAGCGCGGAGGGAGGTCCGGCCTGAACTTGACCGGCCAAACGACGCGACGAAGGCTGCGAGTGAACGCGGCCGTCGTGCCGTAGGTGACCGTGCCGTTGGCAAGGGTGGCGCGGAGGTGGCGCCCGGCGGTGGCGACGTCCTGGACGGCGCGGTTGCGGCGTTCTTGCCCGCGCTCGATGCTCACGCGTGCGTCCTCAGGGGCTCGCTGCACGATCTGGCAGTCATGCGGCGACGACGCGTGCGATGCAGCGCGGCCGTCGCGAGGAGGAGCCCCCGCTGGAGCAGGTTGCGGTGCAACCGGTGGAGCCGGAACGGGTGCGGGTTGGAGAGGAGGCGCGGGAGGTGCGCCGTGCGCCACGTCCCCCACGAGCGCAGAAGGAACCAAGGAACGAGACGGCGCAGGTGCCGCGGCGCGAGCGGCGCCGATGAGCTCGGCAACGCGGTTGAGCCAGGCCTCCTGAGCCGCCGGCGTGGGGCGGTACTGCAGCAGCTCCTGCCATGAGGAGCGCAGTCGCCGGGCTGGGCGCAGGGCGGCCCAGCGAGGAGGCAGCACGGTCCCGCGACGGGGGCAGGGAGGAGGCCTCCTCTTCGCCGAGGTCGTCCTCAGCGTGGTCGATGTCGTCGTCGTCGGGGTGCTCGACGCGGGGCTCGGGGTCGACGCGGCGCTCCGGAGCAGAGCCCCCACGCGGGCGGCCGCGCGGGCGGCCTGCGGGAGCGGTGGCGGCGCTAGCCGTCCGGCGAGCGAGACGTTCGGCACGAGAACCGGGCCATGGCTGTGTCGAGGATGAAGACGCGCCTCAGCCCCCTACCTGGCGCGCCAAATGTCAGGAGATTGTCCCCGGGAACTAGGGGTGTCTCCAAGGTATCGTGTAAGGGGCTGAACACGGAGTCAAACAATCCACAACGTGCTCCGGCGACGGTGCTCGTCAGGCTCGCTGCGGACGACACTGCAGAGATTGACACAAGGTATTACCCAGGTTCAGGGCCCTCTTGTGGAGGTAAAACCCCTACGTCCTGCTTCTATGTATCGCACTGCTTGGAGAGTTTACAGTACAAGGAGAGCTTGTCGAGCTCTAGGTGGGCTAACAATGGCTACTGGTTGATCTTCAGATCTAGGGTTTTTGGGTA
Organism: Puccinellia tenuiflora; assembly: GCA_012064385.1. Taxonomy (NCBI): domain Eukaryota; kingdom Viridiplantae; phylum Streptophyta; class Magnoliopsida; order Poales; family Poaceae; genus Puccinellia; species Puccinellia tenuiflora. The sequence goes on along the minus strand of QRDG01002486.1, from coordinate 32,516 downwards.
GGCTCCTAGACTCCAAAAACCGAACCCTAACCAAGCGTCCGCACCCTTTGCTAGGGCGTGCTCCTCCTCCTTTTATAGGCGCCTGGGCCTCTTCTGCCCAAACATTTTGGGCGGGAAGGGCTACCACATGGCGACGAAGGGGAGGCGCGGTGCACGTAAAGGTGCGGTCTACCATAAAGGTTAAGCTCGTGAGACGCGGTGCACGCAGGTGACCGGCGTCACCAAGCTTGAAAGGTGGCACCGACCAGCTGGACAGTGGACTGGCGCTTGCCGAGGTGGTGGAGGTGACCCACGGTGACGTCGTCCTTGGAGCGTTAGCTGCAGACTGTTCCCTTGTCACCAAAGAGGCAATACTCGTTGTCCGCTTTGCTTGGCTCCGCTTTGTTGACTGCTTTATACATGGAAACGGCAACTGCGGCGTTGTCGTCATCGCGCGTAGGCACGCGCGTCACTCTGCACACGGCGCAGAGCCCATGTGCGCTCTGCCGCGGGGGCAGAGATGGCACGAGAAGCGCTTCGCGAGGCGAAAGCCTCGCCAAGCCCTTCAGCTTGGTCCTTGCAGAATTGCGGGCGGCGTCGGAGACGCCTTGTCGAGGAGCGATCCCTCGCCGAGGGAAAGAACCCTTGGCGAGGAGAAAAACCCTTCGCGAGGGGAGAAAACCTCGCGAAGCTCGCCAGGCTGGAGAGCCTGGTCCTTAGCGAAAATCATCCAAAGAATCTTGTGGGGCCCGGGCANAGGGCTGAGTAGAAAAACGGGCGCAGATCAGAGCCCTCAAAACTGTAAACCCTCAAATTTTTTTGCAGGCCGAACCCTCAAGTCCGATGCCAACCTGCAGCAGTGAGGGTTGCAGGCAATTTCCCAGGCCGAAGCCCTCAGACGGTCAACGCAGCACGGGAGGAAATTTCCTCCCGCCTCCTCCTTCCTCCTCCTCCGCCCCTCGATCCGCCGGCGCCGGCCGCCCGATTCGGCCGCCACCGCCGCCGGCCCGCCTCCCCGCCGCGTCGCCGACCTCCTCTCCGCCCCTCTGCCCGCTGCACGCCGCCCCGAGCTCGCCTCCGCCCCGACCGTCCCCGCCTCCCCACCGCGCCGCCTCCGGAGCTCGCCGTCCGCCCCCGTCCGCCCCGCCTCCCGCTGCTGCCCCGCCGTCCCGAGCCCGCCTTCCGAGCCCGTCCCCGCCCGTCCCCGAGTCCCTCCCCGCCGCGTCGCCGTCCGCCGCCTCCGCCCGACCCTCGCCTCCGCCCCGCCGTCGGCCTCGGTAAGTTGTTTTTTCCTTCTTTTTTTTGTTTCTTTAGTGTTGTTTAATTATTGTTTAATTGTTGTTTGATTGTTGTTTAATTTGTTGGACAATAGATGGAGTTGTCGGATTTTTCCGATTGGTCGTCTTCGGACGATTTCGGAACATTGAGGAGATGATAGAAGACGATGACACGGAGATGATGGTCGTCATTCTCGCCGTGAAAGATCTTGAGGATCGCAAGAAGTTGCTGGACCAAGAGGAGGGGGTCGCAGATAGGGCGCCTTTGCATCGAGAGGAACCGTGCACTCGCCACGAGCAACTCATGCACGACTACTTTGCCGAGGTACCGACATACCCACCTCTCCTCTTCCGTAGAAGGTACCGCATGCGCCGTACTTTGTTTCAGAGAATTGTGAAAGATTGCGAGGCCAACTCGCATTATTTCACGCGCCGTAGAAATGCTGCCGGTGCCATGGGATTTAGTGGCATACCAGAAGATATCGGCTGCAATGTGGTGCTCGCCTATGGCATACCCGCGGACTACTGTGACGAGTATCTTCGCATTGGCCAAGCTACTACCACCGAGTCCGTGCGTAGATTTGCCAAGATGGTCATCCGGTTGTATGGTGATTGGTATCTTCAGGCTCCCAATGAGGAAGATACAAAGAGGTTGATGGAGACAAATGAAAAAAGGGGATGGCCGGGCATGCTTGGTAGTCTAGATTGCATGCATTGGAAATGGAAAAATTGCCCAAAGGCATGGCATGGAATGTATTGCGGTAAAAGCCATGATCCTACCATTGTGCTTGAAGCCGTGGCATCACAAGACTTATGGATTTGGCATGCATATTTTGGTTTGCCCGGAACACTCAATGACATCAATGTGCTTCAAAGGTCCCCTTTATTTGCAAGACTAGTTTCAGGTGATGCTCCAACTTGCAATTACAAGGTCATGGACAATGAGTACACAATGGGATACTATCTCACCGATGGCATTTATCCCGAGTGGGCAACACTTGTGAAGTCCATTAAAGAGAGGAGAGGGATGCCCTTATCCCAAAAAGAAGCCAATTTCACGAGGGCACAAGAATCAGCCCGCAAAGATATTGAGAGAGCTTTCGGTGTTTTGCAAGCAAGATTTGCCATTGTTCGGGGTCCAGCTCGTTTTTGGGACAAGAAAACCCTTGTGAACATCATGAAGTGTTGTGTCATTCTCCACAACATGATACTCGAGGATGAGAGGGGGTTAAACTTGCCATGTTTCTATGACAATGTTGGTACCCGAGTGCAACCGGAGAGGAACCCGGATCGCATTCAAGCTTTTCTTCAAACACATCGGGATATTGAAAATGCCAACACTCATACCCAGCTCCGCAATGATCTGGTCGAGCACCACTGGCAGCTGCTTGGCCGTCGCCAATGATGGCCTATTTGATTCATTCCATGTCATATTTCATTCCATGTCCTATTTGTGATACAAACATTGTTGTAATGGATATTTGTTTTACTTTTCTATGTACTATTTGATTCAAACATTGTTGTACTAAGTAGAATGATTGTTGTGAGCTTGAAACAATTATTTGATGTTGTAATCATAACTAGAACAATTATTTGTTGTTGATTATTGTTATGTTTGTTGTATGAAAGTTGGTTGAAATACATGTTATCCAGTTTTGAGGGTTTGAAGGCCGGGGCGCAGATCAGTGCCCTCAAACCAACCCTCAAAACAGGGGCACTGATCTGCGCCAGAGATTTTCGGCCCTCAAAACGACAATTTCTCAACCCTCAAACTGGTTTTGAAGGTTGGGTTTTTGAGGGTCCTGTTAGACATGCTCTAAGTACTTGCTTGACCGGTTTGTCCTTCCAACTCGACGTTGGATGGTTTGATGAGGCCTCCGAATTTACATGGTTGGACGTTAGTGCTGGCCATCCCGTCATCAAGTTTGCAAGAGTAGCAACAGTTCTCGTGTTGCTGGTGACTTGAGACTGATTGATGTATTTTTAAAGTGATTCTTGGCCTTGGCGTGCCTGATCTGCAGCCGACCAAGTAGCTTCCCCACGTCGGTCTGTGAGTCTACTGCCGGCGCCGCCTCAATAGGAGGGGTCGGATCCTTTGCATCGGCCGACACTCCAGTCTCCACAAGAAGCCCGTAATTCCAGAGGTTAAAATTCAGCTTCTCGATAAGTGAGTTGAGGTTGCTCTGCATCTGCAGATTCCCAGCTTTCAGCGACTCACAGTAGCGTGTGTCGATCTCTGTCGCCTTGATGAGCGTACCACCCACGGGCTGCAGCACCAGACTTCAAGAAGAACCATGAGGACTTTGGGGTGGAACTGTCAAGGTATTGGTAAGAGTCTGAGCAGTCCTAAAATGTGCCATCTTGCCAATATGGTTGTCTCTACAAATGCGCAGATAATTTTTCTCTCTGAGGTAAAAACTTCCAAATTCAATTCTAATGACATTGCTACTCGCTTTAATATGCATGATGCTTTTGTAGTGCCTTCCCGGAAGCGTTCGGGAGGGCTTTGGCTTATGTGGAATGACAATGTGCATCTCGATGTTTATACCTCTTCTTATTATGTTATCCTTGCTATAGCTACTGATAAGTCTAAGAACCAGAAGTTTGGGCTAGTTTGCATCTACGGTGACCCTTATCATCGCCAAACTGCAAGTATTTGGAGCCAAGTTGCCAATTTGTGTATGATAATAGCAACTTGCCTATCGTTTGTATGGGCGATATGAATGATCTCTTGTATGATACTGATAAAAGTACCACTAATATTAACCGTTCCCGTATGTATGCTTTTCGTTCCTTTGTAAAGAGTTGTGGTTTATTGATCTTGGATTTAGTGGACCAGCCTACACTTGGACGAACAGGCGTTTCTCTTCCAATCCGTTATTTCAAAGGCTTGATAGATGCTTGGCCAATGCTGATTGGTGTAATGCTTATCCGGATACAAATGTGTACAACATTGCCTCTACTGCATTGTTTCAGTGATCATGCGCCTATTTTGTGTTCTACTAATGGCAACAAGAAGAAGACCAAGAATTATTTCAAGTTTGAAAATTGGTGGTTGAAAGAGCAGGATTTTCAAAATTATGCTAAAACTTGCTGGTCTCATACAATCAATTCTGTTTTTCATAATCGTACTAATAAACTTGCAAGAGATCTTAAAGTTTGGTGCAGGAAAAGAAGCCTTTGCAGGTTGAGCTAAATGAGTTAGAGCAGCAAATCAAGGATATTCAAAGCAAACCGCTTCCTCTACGAAATCACAGTCAAGAAGAGCAGTTGGTCCAAAGGTATGAACAAACTGTTACTAAACTGAACGATTTCCAAATGCAGAGGGCAAAGAAAAACTGGGTGAGAAATGGAGACAGGAACACTGCTTTCTTCCACAAGGCAATAGCTAAGCGCAGAAGGAGGAATACCATCCTCTCGGTTAAAGATGAAAATGATGTTATTCAGTTCATGCCTGATCAGATTGCTAACACCTTTGTCTCCTACTTCAGATCTATCTTTTCCTCTTCCAATCAGCATCAAAATGCTTACACCCTCTGCAGACACCAATGATTTCCTTCATGATTCAACTTGTGCAATCCCTACCAAACAAGAAATCTGGGAAGTTTTAAAAGAAATGAAGAGAAACGCCTCTCCAGGTCCTGATGGCTTCAATGTAGAGTTCTATTTAGCTACTTGGGAAGGATAGGGGATGATGTTACCAATCTCATTTCAAACTTCTTCACCACAGCTTGCTTCCTGCCCACATTAATGACACCCACATTGCCTTAATCCCCAAAAACTTGAGGCCACTGTTCCTTCTGACTATCGCCCTATAAGTCTTTGTAATGTCATCTACAAAATAATTTCCAAATGTCTTGCAAACAGACTCAAACCCCATCTACCGGACTATATTCATCCTTCTCAACAAGCTTTCATTGAAGGGCGCAGGATAAGCAATAATATCATTATAGCCCAAGAAATCACTCATTCCTTTCAGCTCTCTTCCTGGAAAGAAAAGGCTTTCCTTTTAAAAATTGATTTAGCCAAAGCCTTTGATAGATTGGAGTGGGACTTTGTTCTCCGAGCTCTTGCGCGTAAAGGTCTGCATAGTCATTTTATCAAACTTGTCCAGGCTTGCATTTCTTCGCCCACATTTTCTGTTATAATAAACGGTCAGCCGTTTGCGAGATTCGTTTCAGACCGAGGAATTCGACAAGGATGTCCTTTATCTCCTTACCTTTTTGTCCTTGCTATCAATGAGCTGTCTCTGTTGCTTCAGGAGGCCCTCTCAGCCAATAACCTTCATGGAATCATCTTGGGTCCCTCTTGTCCCCCAATTCACTCTCTTCTCTTGCGGATGACCTAATTATCTGTGGTGCAGCCAATCTCCAGGAGGCACAAGCAATGAAGAGAATTTTGAATGATTTCTGTCAGGCCTCTGGTCAGCTTCCAAATTGGAACAAGTCAGGTATTCTGTTCAGCACTTTTGTCTCTTCCGAGATAGGGAAGAGATCCTAAGGTGTTCCCTGTTCCCCTCATTGATGATTCTTTCATACACTTAGGGCATCCTCTGGTTCTCCCCTCTAAAACAGATCTGAGGCTTACAACTTTGTCTTAGACAAATTCAGTACTAAATTAGGCACATACAAAGCCAATTCCCTTTCTCATGCGGCGAGACTAGAACTCATAAACTCAGTCTTTGCCTCCATCCCTGTTTACTATATGTCAACATCATTTTCCCCAAAAAATTCATCTCTAAAATAACTGCCATTATGAGAAGTTTTTGGTGGTCGGGGATAACTTCTAATGCTGATTCTAAGCCTCTTTGTTTGAAAGCCTGGAAAGACATTTGTGCACCGAAGAGAGAAGGTGGACTCGGGTACGGAATTTGCAGGCTGTGAATTACAGCCTCATTCTTTCTACCCTTGGAGGATAGCCTCTGAGCCTGACAGTCAGCTCCATGGTGTACTCAAATCCAAATACTTTCATGACTCATCCATTTGGAGACCCAAGTCAAATGTCCGAAATCAGCCTTCTGGTCTTCTATCCTCCAAGTCATTCCTCTCTTGCAAGACAACGCTTTTTACCAATTTCCAATGGCTGCGTCTCAATATGGAATACCCCCTGGTTTCAAGGATGGAGAAACATTTATGATCAGCTCATCATTCAGCCCTCTCCATTTTCTTATCCTGCTACGGTGAATCAACTCATGCTTCCAGGACAAAGCAGATGGAACGACAGCTACATTGACCAACTATTTGATGGATCTACAGCAGAAGCAATCAAAGCCACGCCTATCATTCCCTCTTCGAATGACGACATTCTTTGTTGGAGGCTCACTCCTAATGGTAAATTTAATTCTAAATCTGGCTACCGTCTTTGCCTTCAGTTTTTGCAGAATGCAGGTGCTCCACTGCCATCGAAACCTGATGATACAACTCCTCCAGCTGCTCAACTCTGTGTGGAAATGCAAGCAAATGATTCCAAGGGTGAAAACCTTTGAATGGAGATTATTGCGCCGTGCGCTACCCACAGGCTCAAGAGCAGCAACGAGATCAAAACGCATATCCCCTCTTTGTTGCAGGTGTGGACTACAAGAGGACGACCCACATATCCTTTTTAATTGCCCTTTTGCAAAAGCAGTCTGGTTTCAACACCCTTGGTACATTAGAACAACTTTGTTATCCCAGAATTGCAACTCAGTTTCCCAAATAGTTAACAATCTGCTGCATAACAACCACCCTCACGCTACTCTTGTTTCTATTTTCACCTTCCTCTGGTGCTTATGGAAATCTCGCAATGACCAGCTGTTTAGAAGCAAGAACTCTTATCCATACCAAATTGCAATTGCTACCAATGCACTTCTGCAGGATCAGGAAATGGACACGGGACCTAAGTTCACAGCACCGACGCTAAATCAACCTGGCCAGCCGCCGTTCCGAGACAATGACTTCAATTTTCTTGCAGGTCCACGCTTCTACGTTGATGTTGCATGGAAGAAACCAACTGTAGATGCCACAAGCACGGCTGGGCTAGGGGTTTTTGCTACTTGGCCAGGACACCATGGTAGCAATGATATTTTTATTTCCGCATCAGCACAAAATATTCCTTCAGTTCCTATTGCAGAGGCATCTGCCCTCCTCTTGGCGGCAGACATGGCGGCAAATCTTCAGATCACTTCTGCAGGGTTCTTCACTGACAACAGCAGTGTGGCGGCATCCGCTTCGGCACCCTTCACTAATCAACCAGAGGTTCTTTGGGAGATCAGGCCGACCACGGCTAGAATCAACAACCTGCTTCAATCCATTCATGGCTCTGTGCGGCACATCTCCAGGACTACAAATATGATAGCTCATAACTGTGCTCATCAGGCGTTGCGATATGCAGAATCGCACCCTACTCGTTCATGCAGGAACCCAGCTCATAGCAGCTCTTGTTGTCCTGTTTTACAATATTTTCAAAACTTCAGCATTCAGGGCATTGTAATAACTTCTGTACTCTGCTTTGAGCTAATGAATTGGGCACTTCTGTGCCCTCCCCTTGTTCAAAAAAAAAAAAAGATGTATTTTTAAAGGATTTATTTTTGAATAATTATTTTAGAAAAGTTGTGTGCATGTCAAGGGTTTCTACCTCCTTTTCAGAAAAAAAAAAAGTGGGCTCACAGTCACACGATCGATCGAGGTTGCGCATGTCCCTAGTTCCCTATGATTAGGAAGCACAGCAAGGCACAATCACTATGCATGTCATGTCAGGCCACAATTCCATGAAAATAGACAGCTCCACACTAGTTAACAAAACGAATTCCGGCAGAGAAGAGTCGATATTATGCCGTGCTAGCTACAGGCAGGACTAAGATTTGCGGCTCCGTAGACAAACCAAAATTACAAGAGTGAAGTCGCTTGGAGGTTGCGATAATACTAGATGAGTTTATGCAATAACCGGCCTTATTAACCATGGCGGTCTCACACTGTGGAGATGAATCCAGGCGCATCACTCCTCGGACCGGCGACTGTCCTGTAGAGGTACATCTTCTCCACCTTCTTTGCATCACTGGCGTCTCCATCCGCCTCGTCGACAGCATTGATGACCTCGACGTTGAGGCCTGGCATGTTTGCTGCGAGAGACCTGCAACCACCCAGGGTGATGTTGCACGACGACATCCAGAGTGAGCGCATCGTGTCGTACCTATGCATGCCGGCGAGAAGCACATCGTCACCAAATGGGCAGCTCCTAACCTCCAGCTCCTTGAGATTCTTGCAACCATTGAGCACGTAGATCATGCCATTATCACTATCTCCTGCAAAGGCAGCAGAAAGCACTTCCAGCCTCTCAGCATACATGCCAATGTACAGGAACGCACTGTCTGTGAGAAGGCAGCCAGATACAGATAGGCGCCTGAGGCCTTTGCATGACCTCACTATTGCCCCAAAACCATCGTCCAATGGTTGGTCTGTCACGGCATCAGCTGACCCAGGCTGGAGAATGGAGAGTCTGAATGACATCAATCGTGGGCAGTTCTCTGCCACCGTGATCAGTGCAGAATTGGTCATCCGGGTGCAGGAATAGAGGACAGAGTTTAGCTTCCGGCAGCCTGAAGATATTGCAACCAGCCCTTCCTCTGTCACACCAGTGCGTGCTAGCACATTTGCATCTGCACGAAATAACCTCAACTCTCGCAGTTCCAGACAAGAAGATGCTACAACCTTCAATCCTACATCGCCAATGTGATCTAGAACCTACAACCATTAAGCCTAAGTGAATTAACAAGAAACAATAGCAAGGTCACAAAGAAAATGCAAGAAACATATGAGTAACAATTTTAACTCTAAGATTCTTTATCAAACTGTTCCACTATAATTAATGCACAGTAGTTATCCCGTCGAGGAACAAGTTTCACAACACTGGTACAACAGCTATTAGAAGATGTTCCTCTCACATCAGCCAGCCTCATACAAGTTATGTTAAATCAGCACAGCCTAAAATGCTAGCCAAAATACTATAAACCATTGTTATATAAGACGCTAAGAGAGACGAAAATGGGTGTACTTTCCAAGTTCTCTGACATCTGTAAGCTGTCCCATCATGTTTATGTTAGGATTATTAATCTTGTCCGACTGGCAGTGTCTGACATTTTCACATCTCTATATTGGTACAAACAAGATTGTTAAACAAGTCAACATATAAACATGTGGCCTTATGCAACCTCTGTTAAAGTGTAAAAACATATAGGGAGTTGAATGGAATGTACTTTCATGTGTCAAATATAGAAATTCTGGCCTACCAAGTACTCCCTCTGTCCCATATTATAAGACGTTTTGGCAAGCTGTTACAGCTTGCCAAAACGTCTTATAATATGGGACAAAACATACATAAACATCTCAGCTACATGCCATTTGATATGCTTGAAGTGCAATAAACTTCTCCCAAAAAATAATGTTATCAATCACATTATGGAAAGTTTGACAAGCATAACTCAACCTCAAAAACTGCACTAAGTAATTCAATATAATGCACTGAATTTCCATAGCATTAGTGCTAGTAAACCGTACCCACAAATGCCGGAGACTCTGACATGGGCGGATAACTTCTACAAGATCTGTGATTCGGAACCTTGGTGCATAACTAAGGTTCAGGCATGTTAGGTTCTTGCAAACAAAATGTATTGCTGGAATAATCATGCGTGGAAAATCCCAAAAGCCAGATAAACTTTTCAGAGAATTGCACTTTCGGATTGCACTGTAAAGACTGATAAGTGCACCACCAGTGCTTTGAACAAATGATCCTGTTCCTAAATCCACCAGCTTAGGAGAGCGAGTAAGAATATTGGCTAAAACAGTAGGTGGAACTGCACGATTTAACCTCAATCTTCTAAGATTTGGGCTCCTTGCAACAAGTCTTTCCATTCATGAGCACTCACTGCCCCAGCCAAGCAAGCGAAATTCAAGGATTCCAATGTTGTTGAAGGCTTGGGGAAACAACTAAGCCAATGGAGGCCTCGAAACTCTACCCGGCTATCTTGTAAGTCAAGGTCCTTGAGAAACCTAAAAGAAAAGTTACAAGTTATTCAAGACTACTTGGATTAACTGAAAAGGACACTTCTGAAGGAATACTAACCAAATTGAAGAGATGGTGAAATAAACATAGCTTCAAATAACAGAACATAACACATAAGAACAAGATAATAACTTACGAACATATTCAAACTGTTGTCAGGTATTAACAATTCAATTGTTATCCATGTGATCCGGTGTATAAATGACACCATCATTTGGACCTCTTGATGCAAATGACTACCAGTTCTACCGAAAACAAATAGGCAATGCAGAGTATTGAATGGCCTTAAAGATGGTATCACCAAATATATATCACAAAGATTACGATAATTCAATCTGGGGCCACATCAAAATGATGCTTACAGATAGACATGAGAAAATTTGTAAATAAGACTGAAAATGTAAACATAACTGAAATCGTGAATAAGAGAAAGATGAAACAAAATTATGTAAGTGTCTTACATACTTTATGGGCTTTAGAGATGGCATGGGTCGAGATCAGGATGTGGGGCCTTGGGCCTACACTAAGTGGTCAGCAAAATGATAGTAACAGTCGTTCACCAAAGATTATGGTAAGATCTCCATTATCTTAGCAGAGGGCAATATTTTGTTATTATTAAATTGAGAAAGCCGAGACTTGAACCCAAGACCTCTGCTCTAATACCATGTTAAGTTTCATGCACCAACCAGTATAAGCAAAATTCCAACTTATTGAAAGGAGTTGGACAATCCACATATACTGAAACATCCATCTCACGTGTGACTTAGAATCTCACGTATAACTCCCAAGATCTCTGCTAGTATCATGCACCAACCAGTAGAACCAAAAGTCAGAACTGATGGAAAGAATGTGGGCATTCCACATATATTGTAACACAACCAATTTGTTATCTCGCACAAAGTTCGTCGCCCTAACCTAGGATCTGACTTCACCCCAACCAAGCCGGTGTTTTACCATTGGTACTTAAGGGGAAGTTACTTTTGTTAGAAGATTTGCAATTTCTTGTTGCTGGAATTCCCTAGCCTTGTGTAAATACGAATCACTGGACACGTGGAATCCACCTTGCACAGATACCAAATTACGTAAATACAATAACAAGTTTGATGTGAGTCTCGAAACTAAAAGAAAATTGTATGAATATTGGATATGACGATGATGGCTAAGAATAGTGAATCTTTACCCTTATTTGCTTAATTAAGGATTGATAGGACTTCAACTGTGAGACCTTCAGTTGCACTACTGGAGGGTCAAGATTCTCTGGACCAGGCATATTTCGAAACTGAAATTAAAGTTACTGCTAACGAATCCTCAAGTATTTAATCCTCTTTTGATTGCAGTAGCAGTAAAGTATAACCAGAATGGAGCCTTGGTCATCATTGCTATGTTTAGATGACCCACAGTCCACATATGATTTAAAGTTACCGGTGAAACAACCCTCAGATACAGATGCAGCATGCCAAATTATCTTTCTTGGATATCGAAATGTATACATGTAGGCATGCAGAATATATAAGAAAAATAGCAAACACTAGAATTGTGGATTGTCCAAGTATGCTTATGCACTAGCAGAAACAGGTATGAAGAAACATCCGTTAAATAAGACTCATCTCTTTTCTTTTTAAATGAATAACTTTAATTTAACAAATTGGAATGATTCCACGGTCTCATTCATGGTTTTAAATCACAAATGATACCAAGGACTTATCAAGGATTTCCTGTAGGATCTTTGCATTGCGCTGACAGTTCCTGGGGTTTCCATTTTAAGCACACATAACAGGTACATTCTTATATCCAAGATTTAACCAGTTGTGGCAAGGATAAACAACCTTTTAGGATCTGGTATAGAATCATAGAGCATCGCCATAAACTAGACCTATTTGGAGATATCCACATTCAGTAATACTCTAGTATCATAACGTGAAAATCTCGAAGCCTGTACTGACCTGCAACTGGAGGCAATAGCAGCGAGACCATCAGTGCTGAACCCCTCACAGCTAACAAGGACAAGTGAATTCAAGTTGAGGAATGACTGAGCAAGGTTCCTGAGGCAATCATCAGTGACAACCATCCGCTTCAGCTGTAGTTCTTCAAGGCCAGGGCATGCACGCGCGCACGCAGCCACCCAGGGATCGGCCGTGGCACCCCACCCCGCCGGGACAAGGTTGAAGTCGGCAAAGTGCGGTTTTCCCTTCACGGTCAGCGAGCGCAGGAAGGGGAATCGCGCGTGTACACGCTCTGGGCGCACTGCATAACAGTTGCACACCAACACTGAGCGGCGACTGAGGCGATCGATGCGGTGCCACGCATGGCACACCAGTGACACGGCGTTGCGGTCACGGTGCGACGATACGTAGACAAGGATCTGCTCCACTAGTTCGTCTGGGAAGAAGGGCATTTTGCGGACCCCTTTTGTTCATACATTTTCCATTAGTGATCTGTTCGCAGTCACACATGCACAAGAAACAAAACACTATATTAGCATTGGTACCAATTAATGATCATTTGCTTAATTCGTAGTGGACTAGTTGCAACTTTACTCAAAGAGGAAGTATTTGATCATAAACTTCCAAGAATTAACACAAGTTAGAGTGAGTTATTGTCTTATGGATCGACTTGCAGTGAGTACCATAAACTAAGAAACCGGTCACCTGAATTTTGCACCTTTCAATAAGTAGAAGTATTCCCAACAAAAAACGCGATAAACCTGAGAATCCGGAGGGTGGAATACCCATCTCTTTGAACGAAACTCCCAATATTAGAAGAAAAAATTACTATGTTCATCCGACCCAAATCTGAAGAAAATAGCGAAGACCAACGGAAAACGAACCCTAAAAGTTGGGTAGTGGATAAAAAAAATCAGGTCGAGGAGCAAAATCGACGGGCTAAACTGCACAAGGATGGCAAATTTTTCCTCCGATCGTACCAAACGCGAACCGGGTTCAGCGAAATTGAAAGCCCATTTTTTTTTTTTGGAAAAGGTAGCAAACAAACCCGCGAGAAACGGGATGGATTTGGATTAGATTGGTTACGGCGAAGAAAGAAAAGACCAGATCAAAATTCTCCGGATAATACAAGCAAAGTTAGGATTCGTCACCATGAAGAAATCAGTCGAGGTAAGACCGGATCGCCAGTAGAGTGGAGCGGAGGAGGAGAATTCCTTGGACGTGGCGTTCCTCGGTGGAAGGAGGCCTGGTGGGGAATGTTCGACGCTGTTGGATGACAGTTACGAGTGGAAGAGGAAAATCAGCATTTCCCCTTTTTTTAACAAAGAATGGGTCGGCTGTATCAGATAGAACCAACATTTTACAGCCCATCGCAATATCGCATGGCACAAAAGGTCCTGGATTTTACATTGAGGACCCTATAGAGAAAATCGGATACGTGATCAGATCCTTTTTGCAGCCAGTCACGGGAGGAACGTGGGCACCGCCGGGGATTCCGCCACTTGGGGTTGAGACGCCGCTACACCTCCTCCTCCACAACCTTGAGGACGAAGACGGCGTGGACGTCATTACGGATGGCAATGGGTACCCGATACCCGCTAACCCGACGGGTACCCGCGTTAAATGGGGAGGGTTTGGTAAGAAAAAAAACCCACGGGGCTGCTTAGTGGGGAAAATCTAAACCCGCCGGGTCTAGCGGAGGCGGGTATGGGGGTGCGAAACCCGCACCCGCCAACCCGCAGACCCAACAAGAACTTGTGGACCCCATGTGTCATTGTCTCGGCAGGGACGAAAACTGCTCGATCGATGGGTAAAAGTGGCTCCTCGTTGTGTTTTTTTCAGCCGTTTGGCTTACTTGGGCCTTGAAGCATTACCAGCCCATCAGGCTATGGTCCACGAACAACGCCCGCACCAGCATCCAGTGAACAAGTCCTTTCTTTCTTCCTGTCTCCAACCAAATCCCATCGCTCTCTCTCTCCCGCAGAGCACAGCACGCTCACATCTCGATCCGGCCGCCGCCGCGCTCCCTCTCTCTTGCGCCGCCTGCGTCGTGCTCTCTCTCTCTCTCTCCTGCGCCGCCGCCGCCGCCGCGCTCTCTCTCCTGCACCACCGCCGCCGCCGCTGCTCTCTCTCTCCTGCGCCGGCGCCGCTGCTGCTCTCTCTCTCTCTCTCTTGCGCCGCCGCCGCAGCGCACCCTCTCTCATGCGACCCCGAGCTCCTCTGTCCTCGTCGCATCGCGCCGCCGCCGTGCAGATCCCTTCCGCGACGTGCATCTTCGCGGCCTCGCGGAGTCGCGGGTACCCGTCGGGTCACCCATACCCGGCCGGGTCGCGGGTATGGTGGCACTTCATACCCGCCGGCGGGTATGGGGGCGGGTGGCGGGGGCGGGGCGGACGGCCGGGTGCGGGTATGGGGGTGTCAAACCCGGCCCCGAACCCGGCGGGTGCCATCCGGAGACGTCATGATGAAGCAGTATTGCCTCCCTTGATGCCATTTATGGGTTGGGTGATTAAAGTTTAAGGTTTGTAACTTATTATCCTTCTAAAAGATCTCAATGCAGATTCATATAATAATCCCCCTCCCCTTTGACATAGAGACGCACAAAAAGGAAGTGAAGAAATACGTGTTCTATGTCCAGTCCCGAAGAACTGGAGGTGATGGCGCAACCCTATTAGTCCTTTTTTTAAGATAAAGGACCATAAGACCTTTTCTTTTTATTACTATTTTCTCTATTTAATAGATAATCATTTGCTACCAATGGGGGAATTGCTGCAGCTGAAGCTTTAGGAGCTGGTGGAGGAGGAGTCACGCTTGAGGCATCTAACCATGGAATGATCAAACTGGCAACGGATTGGACACAAACTTAGATTAAGTGTTAGGACTGACGCGGTAATCTTGTGAAAAATACATAATTTGGCCCTCCAACTTGATGCATGATGACGTGGATCACACGTCCGCTGGGAGACCACAAGAGGAAGGTATGATGCAGCAAAGCAGTTGTTTCCCTTGATTACAAAATCAAGGTTATCGAACCAGTAGGACTTGGAGAAGGCTTAGCAAGGTGTCAACGGTGCCAGAAAAGAGGTGTTGCCGGCGTGCTGACGTGGAACTGCACACAATCACGAACAAACTATTTTGCCCCAACGAAATAGAGAGGTTGTCAATCTCTCCGGCTTGCTGAACACACAGAATTAAATGTGTGGATGTAAAATATGATGAGAGTGAAATATGACCAGCGAGCAAATGATGATGAAAAGTTATGAAAACGGTTGTAAGCAATGTAAGAAAATAGGACCGGGATCCACAGTTCACTAGAGGTGTCTCTCCAAAAGATATACATGATGGGTAACAAATTATAGAATGACAAATGACAGAATTGTGGGCGCACAATAAGGCTATCATAAATCAATATAGTTCACCGTTTTATCTAATATGGGCATTACGTCAAAATACATAGACCGTCTTCCAACTGCATCTATGACTAATAATCCACCTTGGGATCGCTATCCAGCATGTCACCCAAAAGTATTAAGTTGGAAGCAACAAATCATTGCAATAAGCAAAGTGCATAATGTAAGCAATGTAACTAACACAAGGAAATCACACCATTGTTTTCTCCCTAGTGGCAACAACATATCTCTTGTCTTAATCGTTTCTGTCAGCCCGAGCTCAGACAAGAGAGGCATGAACCGCTATCTAGTATAAATACTCCCTCATACAACACTAATAATTACTTGGCCAAATCATCCACTAGCATCGGAGAGCATGCAAGATCATAGATAAAACATAACACAAAGATGAACAAAATTAATGACTTCCATAATTTATCGGATCCATGCAAACACAATCATGTAGCAGTTCCAGATAATATAATCTTGATCATGATAGGCAGCTCACAAGATCTAAACAATGGAGTACAAGAAGGAGAGACAACCATCTAGCTACTGCTATGGATCCGTAGTCCCGGGGTGGACTACTCACGCATCACTCCGGAGGCAGGCATGGTGGTGTAGATGCCTCTGGTGTCGATTTCCCTCTCTGGCAGGGTGTCGGAAAGAGCTGCAGAACCCTCCCGAACTAGGGTTGAAGATGGCGGCGGCCTCGGACGTCTTCTGGAAAATATGATCGGGTGCTTATGGTTTTTGCATCGAGGGGGAATTTATAGGCGAAGAGGCGACATGAGGAGGTGGGCCAACTGCACAGGTGGGGTCTAGGCGCGGCCTAGGGGAGCCGCGGCCAGGTGGCGTCTGGAGCCCCTGGGGGCGTCCTTCGGGTTCCATCTTTGTTTAATATTGGAAATAATTCCTGTAAAATATCAGTGCAATTCGAGAAACTTCCCAGAACAAATTTTCTGAAACAAAAAGACTGCAGAAAACAGGAACTGGCACTGGGCATCTTGTTAATAGGTTAGTTCCATAAATCATGCCAAAATGATATAAAAACATTATAAAAACATGTGGCACTAATATATAATCAAGCATGAAACATCAAAAATTATAGATACATCGGAGACGTATCAGCATCCCCAAGCTTAACTCATGCTCGTCCTCGAGTAGGTAAGTGATAACAGAATAATTTTTTAAGTGACATGCTACCAAACACAATCTTGATCATATAAGCATGTAATGCATATGAAGTGAATGCATAGATCCAAAATAAAGGTTTATTGAATGAAACAAACAATGATTAAACATGTGTAACATCTAAGCGAGAATTAACTAGAAAAGAGTACCTTGGAGATTTAAAAGTATAACACTTAACAATGATTGATATCTCACAAAGCAATATTAGTTCAACAAAGAAGTTTGGCCAACACAAAGGAAGATTTAAGTTTTCAGCATAAAGCTTCAACTTGCAACTTATTTATCTCAAGATAAAGTCAATACAAAGTTTTCACAGTTAGACACAAAGATAACATGAAGTAAAACATGAACCAAATTTGATACCAAGTGATTGCTTGAGGAGGTTAAGAAGGAAGAGGAAGACTGACTCAACATAAAAATAAAAGAAAGGCCCTTCGTAGAGTGAAGCAGGGATTAGTCATGTGCTAGAGATTTTTATTTTTATTTTTGATTTTTGACTAAAGTAAAACAGTTTTGAGATATGCATGCTTTCTTCAATGACTTCACGATAAAGTAACTAGCTAGTCCCACTTCAAGCAAGGCTTTTAGACTTATGAGAGCGGCTGGTTTTAGAGGAACGAGTACATTCCTATTTCTCCTTTGTTTCACCACTAACCAATGTTTGAGCTGATTTCTCATATTTTCATTGTGCGAAGGAGAATGGTGAGTTATATTTATATTTTGCTTAAGCCGCTCTCGGGTTGATTCAAGTGAGGATGTAAACCATCAACACCGGGTGAAAGGGGGGAAATGACCTTACTTGTCACAGGTTATATCTAGCTTCCCACAGCTTACTCATGAGCTTAAAAACAGGGGCACAAAAAGGAGAATTTTGAAAGTTTTAAAGATAGCATATGAAAATTTTACTTGGAGTGACAGGGAAATACCACATGTAGGTAGGTATGGTGGACATAAATGGGAAAGATATTTGGCTCAGGGAGTTGGATGCACGAGAAGTATTCCCTCTTAGTACATAATTTTTGGGCTTAGTAGGATATCAAGCAAACACATAAAATCAACTTGGTTCAATGAATGACTACAGATATACATCATGCATAACCACTAGACTTCACACCGTCTACCTTGTTAGCCAAACCAACTCTTTGCAAAAAGAATATCTAGACTTTGAGAGCTACCAAGCAAGACAAGCACCATAATTTTAAAGCTTTACAGTAGTTCTTTGCTAATCTATTCTTACTAGATGATCCACAAGTTTAAGAATTAATCTAATTCATATCTCTAAACAATTGACAAGTATCAAAGATTCAAGACAATGATCTACAAGATTAAGCAGCACTTTTCACACTTCCTACATGATAATTTCCACTTCACCAAACACCAATCAACTTATTTGAAACAAAACTAAAAAGGTGAAGCAACAAGAGCAATACTCCCTAACTACAAAAGCTAACAACTCTGAACAAGCAAGAGCTGAAGAAAAAATAATAAAAGCTAAACACTCAACACATATAAGTGAAGCACAGGAGTGTATAATGAAAAAACGGAGCTTGTCTCTCTCCCAAACAAGCATGCATGGATCCAAATTATTGCAAAGACCAGAGAACTAAACACAAACAAACTGAAAGTAAAAACAATCTAACGCTCCAAAAACACCACATAATGAGTAAAGGAATAAAAATATAGTACCATGAGAGAAACCGATGATTGTTGATGAAAAAGGGGATGCCCAAGGAATCCCCAAGCTTAGACGCTTGTGACTTCTTGAATATTTCAGAGAAGGGTCCATGGGGAGCCTCCCCAAGCTTAGTCTTTTATCCCTTCTTGATCTTCCTTCATCACCTCGCATTTGGATACTTGAAAACTTTCTTCACGCAAAACTTATAGCAACTTCATTAGAGGGGTTAGTCCACAAAAACAATATCTTCCTTCAGTTCTAAAGCACATATCATGAACTTAATTTTTTACAGCATTAGCTACTGTCACAAAGGTCTAAGTAAAGCTCCCGCTTTGTAAAAGAACTTCACTCTACCCGTGAAAGAAGCAATGCAAAACTAAGGACATAATCTGTCAAGAAAACAGAACAGACTGTAAAGATGAATTTTTTCGGGACACTTATGGACCTCAAATCAGAAAACCTAAAACTAGATAAAGGTAGAAAAAACCCTGATGCTTGCTGTAAAAAATTTGCAGCCACAGATGACATTCTGTGATTGTTTGGATTTTCGAACAGTGAAGAACATAAATCTGTTTCTGGACAGCAAACTCACCGATTAGTCATCCTCTCTTTAGAGGCTATTATTGGCACCAAAAAACAAAATAAAAAGATACAAGAGAGTTGTTACAGAAGTAAGATCACCCAAAACTCAAAAAAAAATCAGAAGGTAAAATAAAAATGGGTTGCCTCCCATAAGCGCTTTTCCTTAACGCCTTTTAGCTAGGCAAAAAGGGCAAATTCAAGTTTTATCAATAGTATCATCCAAAGAAAGGTTGGAATTTTTTTCATAGATACATTGTATTTTACCTATGCATGGTTCATAATTTCCCCTCTCGCTACCTTTTGGTCGACTTCTTTTATCAAAAGGATTTTCAGGAACAACCCAATCAAAATTCTTTTCTAGAGCCTCATGCATTGCTATGAGCTTAAATGGTATGGGTATTTTTAGTTCCTTTTCACATTCAGTTTTCCCTCATACTTCATTCTTTTAGTTTCAAAAGTTTTAAGGGTATTCTTAATATTAAGGCTACATCCCAGCATATTATAATGGGCAAAAATCTTCCTAGCTTCTCTAGCAACATCATCAAATTCTACAAGCAAGGTTTTAAGCAAGAAATCTATATATTTCCCCTTCTCCATACTTTCAAGTTTAAAGAATAATTGTTGTATTGTAGGATGAAGGTTAATAAACCTAGCTTCTAATTTTTCCACCAGAGAAACTACATCAGCCTCATAGTCATGAGTAAGTTCCACCAGAGATTTTTCATTTAGATCATAAAGGCTATTAATGTGATTAAGGAATTCTTCAATATTATCTTTACCAATTATGGAACCACTCCCCACCTTAATGTCCTTCATAGCAAATTCAGGTAAAAGCCCCATGACCACAACAAGCGACAAAACCAAACAAACCGAAAAAGGAAAACTTGCTGGAATTTTCATTTTTTTTGTGTTTTTCAGTTTTAGAGCAAACAAAAGGCAAAACAAGACTAACAAAGAATATACTAAGCAAGACAATAACAAAGTAATGTGAAAGGATGTGTGAAACTCCCCTAGCTGAAGCTTCCAAGTCCCCGGCAACGGCGCCAGAAAAAGAGCTTGATGACGTGGATCACACGTTCGCTAGTAGACCCCAAGAGGAAGGTATGATGCAGCAAAGCAGCAGTTTCCCTTGATTACAAAACCAAGGTTATCGAACCAGTAGGACTTGGAGAAGGCTTAGCAAGGTGTCAACGGTGCCAGAAAAGAGGTGTTGTCGGTGTGCTGACGTGGACCTGCACACAATCACAAACAAACTACTTTGCCCCAACGAAACAGAGAGGTTGTCAATCTCTCCGTCTTGCTGAACACAAAGAATTCAATTTATGGATATAAAATATGATGAGATTGAAATATAACCAGCGAGCAAATGATGATGAAAAACTATGAAAACGGTTGTAAGCAATGTAGGAAAATAGGACCGGGATCCATAGTTCACTAGAGGTGTCTCTCCAAGATATATACATGATGGGTAAACAAATTACAGCATGGCAATTGACAGAATTGTGGGCGCACAACAAGTTTATCATAAAACAATATAGTTCACCGTTTCATCAAATATGGGCATTACGTCAAAATACATAGACCGTCTTCCAACTGCATCTATGACTAATAATCCACCTTGGGATCGCTATCCAGCATGTCACCCAAAAGTATTAAGTTGCAAGCAACAGATCATTGCAATAACCAAAGTGCATAATGTAAGCAATGTAAATAACACAAGGAAAATCACATCGCTGTTTTCTCCCTAGTGGCAACAACACGTCTCTTGTCTTAATCGTTTCTGTCAGCCCGAGCTCAGACAAGAGAGGCATGAACCCACTATCTATCATAAATACTCCCTCATACAACACTAATAATTACTTGGCCAAAGCATCCACTAGCATCGGAGAGCATGCAAGATCATAGATAAAACATAATACAAAGATGAACAAAAGTAATGACTTCCACAATTCATCGGATCCATGCAAACACAATCATGTACCAGTTACAGATAATATGATCTTGATCATGATAGGCAGCTTGATACGTGTCAAACGTATCTATAATTTTTTATGTTCCATGCTTGTTTTATATCAAATGCCACATGTGTTTATTATGTTTTATATCATTTTATAGATTTATTGGACTAACCTATTAATAGTGGCAAAAGTGCACAATATTCTTGTTTTACACTTTGATGTGTAGGAATTACTTGGATATTGACAAGAGTGCAAAAAGAAAACCTTGTTGGAGTCGAATTGGACTTTCCTGAAATCTGTCTGAGAACTATTTTTGAAGATGGCCCAGTACCGACCCGAAGACGACGTCAAATCAAAAAATCTTGGTCGCTAAAGTTGTGGGGAATTTTCCACCAATCGATCTAGACATAAAATTCGGCCTAATCCGAGTCCGTACTTGCGAGATATCCCCGTTTTACTGAAGCCCAAAAATCTGATGACAGGAATTCGAGAATCTATATAAAGAGAGAAAACCTAGATCAAAGGACACCACGAATTTTCCTCCTCCAAGGCAGCCGCCGTGAGGTGGAAACCCTCCTGCATACCATCACCATCTCCAAGCTTGAAGGGGGGGGGGGGCAAGGCCGCCGCTGCCGGCCACCGTCGCTGCCACCACGGGTGCTGCCGCCGCCGGGCTGCTGCCAAGGCCGGGCCGCCACCGCCTCTCCGGGCTGCTGCCCCCAAGGGCCGCCGCCGTCTCCTTTCCGGGCTGCACCTCTCCATCAAACCCTCACTCACCATGGCCATGCATGAGTAGTCTTCACCGGGGCTGAGGCTTATACAAGTAGCTATGTGGTTATCTCTCTCCCATGATGTGATCCTTGTTGTGATCATGAGCTTTGTTAACATAGTTGAATACATGATGTTTCCCCACATGTAATGGATATGATTTTACTCAAGTGGTGTCATCTAGTATAAGTTCAGGAGTCACCGTTTTGATCATGGTATGTTGTGGGTGCCGTGTGTGACTCTAATGATAAAAGCTTAGAGAGATCTTCATCATGAGTTTGTTCTTTATTATTGTTCGATTGAATAGATCATGAGGTTTCTTGATGCTTGTGTTATTGAAAAAAGAGCCTATTCAAGAAATAGGTTGTGGTGTTTGTTAGTACTATCTTTGGATGCGAATAGTGACAGCATGAAGTGTCCATAGATGTGGAATACGAACTTTAAGGTGTGCTTTTCGTAGCCCTACAAAATTCTCATCCTATTTGATCCACGAAAGAATGATCTCCGTGTAACGTCTACCATGCATGTGTTTTTGTGGAAACTATCATGTGTTTAATTATGTTAATGATGTTGAGAGTAGTCACTAGTGAAAGTATGAAGCCTAGTCCTTATTTCCAAGAATTGATACACCGTTTTTAGTCACTTTGTCTTGTTTGCTTGCTGCCATTTTTATTACAGAATTATAAAATCACATTTTACCATCCATATCACTTGCATTGTACCATCTCTTCGCCAAACTAGTGCACCTATTCAATTAGCCATTGTATTAGGTTTGTTGGGGACATAATAGACTTCTTGTATCTTATTTGCAGGATTGCTTGAGAGAGGATACGTTCAACCTCTTCCTCCCGTGGATTCGATAAACCTTGGGTTACTCACTTAAGAGAAATTTGCCGCTGTCCTACAAACCTCTGCGCTTGGAGGCCCAACAAGTCTACAAGAATAGAAGCGTATAGTAGACATCACAGCTCACAAGATCTAAACAATGGAGTACAAGGAGGAGAGACAACCATCTAGCTACTGCTATGGATCCGTAGTCCCGTGGTGGACTACTCACGCATCACTCCGGAGGCAGGCATGATGGTGTAGATGCCTCCGGTGTCAATTCCCCTCTCCAGCAGGGTGCCGGGAAGAGCTGCAGAACCCTCCCAAACTAGGATTGGAGATGGCACCGGCCTCGGACGTCTTCTGGAAAATATGATCGTGTGCTTAGGGTTTTTGCGTCGAGGGGGAATTTATAGGCGAAGAGGCGACGCGAGGAGGTGGGCCACCTGCCCAGGTGGGGTCCAGGCGCGACCTAGGGGGGCCACAGCCAGGTGGCGTCTGGAGCCCATGGGCTCCTCTCCGGGCGTCCTTCGGGTTCCGTCTTTGTTTCATATTGGAAATAATTCTTGTAAAATATCAGTGCAATCCGAGAAACTTCCCAGAACAACTTTTCTGAAACAAAAAAACAGTAGAAAACAGGAACTGACACTGGGCATCTTGTTAATAGGTTAGTTACATAAATCATGCCAAAATGATATAAAAACATTATAAAAACATGTGGCACTGATATATAATCAAGCATGGAACATCAAAAATTATAGATACGTCAGAGACGTATCAATGCATATGCCAATAGTCTCTTCTTTGGTAAGAAAGCTTCGAGTAATGGCATTTTGTACTTGATGAACTTCCGATCTAAAGACTGACATATCATAACGACATTGTAGAGCATGTTCGGACCAGACGAAGAATCTTGAGATGCTTGGTGTGACAACTTTAACTTTTGTTCATTGGAATCCAAATTCGTCAGAATTTTCTCCTGATTGTCAACTATCTTCAGCAACATAGTAGTGTTGACAGATTCTTCAGTATTAGACATATAATACACTAGGTCATCACGAGCGAAAAGAACACAGAGTCAGACAGATGAAGGCTCGGCTGGATCAACTACCGGATCATTTTGTGTTTCTGGTTCTTCATGGTACACGGGTAGGTCGGAAGAGGTATTGTGTTGTGGTGAAGCAATAGGTGCTTCCGGTGCTTCACAATGCCCTTTCTCTTTGAGGTGAGGGCAAGTATAGGCTTGATGCGGATCTGGTATCAGCGGAGGCAGGAATCCAACAAAATCCATGTCGAGGGGGGCTGGCCAAAGGAGATGTCAAAAAAATTCTCTATGATGTAGAATTTACCAAGGATTTAGGGTTCTTAGGGGGGCCAGGGCACCTGCTGGTCTCCCAGCCTCCGCCCCTGGTTGGCTCTTATGATGAAACTAGGCCTGGCCATGGGCAGCCCGGCCCGAAAAAGCCCGTCCAGGCCCGACCCGGCTGTGCCATCGGGCCGGGCTCGGGCCTGATTTTTGAGCCCATTGGTCGGGCCGGGCTCGGGCCCACCAGAAACAAGATTTTAGCTGCATTTGGGCCGGGCCGGTCGGGCTTTTTCGGGTTCGGGCCGGGCTCGGGCCTGATTTCTGCGGCCCGACAGTCGGGCCGGGCCGGGCTCGAGACTAGATTTTCTATTTCGGGCTTTTTTAGGCCTGGCCCGATAAATGCCCAGGTCTAGATGACACCAATGTTGAGTGAAGTTCTCAATAAAGCGCATCAGAAGTGGAACATGTGGAACTTTCTTAAAGAATTGCGCATCACATCAAACATATTGAGCATGAAGAAATCTAGTAAGTAGAAACGTTGAGATGTGAAGACATGATAATATACATATACTAGATTCGAACGGCGCGGCTCGCCGCGCAGCGCTTGTTTCTTCTTTGAATTTCTTGCCCGTGATTACAAACATTTATACAGATCATTGAAAGGACAATTCTATTCATATGAAATTGATCACAAGTATATATATATTTGAAAGCATATTATCGAAATCATATGAAATCAGTAATCAAAACATCATACAATAAAAGTCTTAAGCAACAATAAGATCAAAGCAATGGTGAACACATGCTTACTGTTCTTCTCCTTCAGTTGTTTGAGATGGCACACTCAGATAGTTTATTTTTCTTGATCTCATGATAATTGCAACCTTTCAGTGATTGATGCATATACTATATCGCTATAGCATTCTCTGTAACCTCAAGACTGGCTGCATGATTGCTGGGTGGCGATACAAAAGGGTGAGCTAGATGGCTCGATAATGAGTAGAATGCGACTGGCCACCATTTTGGTTTGAACAACCATGCAATTCTCATGATTTGGCTTGTGGAGGTGTAGTTTCTTCAGCATGGCCTCGAGCATGACCGTGGCTGGAATCTCAACGACCTCCATGAGAATGGCTGCTGAGATGCAGTAGAGATACAATTAGGTAATGGCACACGAACATAGAATAATTTAGGCAATGGACAGAGGAATTTTGGTAGTAATGATCTATTTTCTGTGAAAGAAAGGCTAGTAGCATTGAGTAATAAGTTAGGTATGATATTTAAACAGGGTGTTGTATGCTGCTTATTGAAGAAACCATGTGGAGATAGGAATTAATTGGCTTGAAAATTGAAGAAACCACTGTTTTGATGGGAACAGGTTGTATGCATGGGGCAAGAATAGAGAGATTCAGTCGGGAATGAAAAAGTCTAAAAGCTAAGCCATGAAAATAATTGAGTGCATATTTAGATGTAATTCATCAAGCACGCATGACAGGCAACAATTGGAATATTATTTTAGAAAAGAAAGGTATGTCTCTTCTTGTTACTTATTTTTCTAGTACAGAACCCTCAAATATGCAGGCATAAACAGATAAACTGCAGTAGTCACAAAAGACTGGCAAATACAAATGCAGGAGATATTAAACTACTGATGATGTTGGAAGCCGATGACGAAACTAATTAATACATGTGTCGAGGACTATGATCCAGCTTCACAATGGAATCTCAAGTGTTTGGTTAACTAATTTCCTCATATTGAGGATATAGTAGGTTGAATATGAAAATTGGTTCTGTAATTCACAGTTGACCGCTACACATTTAAGTTAATAAACTCTGTGTTAATCAGTAATTGATAGTGTACGCAGACAGAAACTGCAGATAAGTGAATATATGAAAGGCTAAATTACAACCAACATGGATCCCATTCAGTTAAGTAAAATTTTACTAATAGAACCAAAATAAAATAAAGAAAAGGCAAACAGTAATAATAAAGACTCAACCATTACTATGACTCGATAAATCTAGTTACAGATCAATTGTTTCCTCCATTTAAAGATAAACATAAGTCCAAGCAGTTCAAATAGCAATGCCATATAGAAATATAAAAGGAACCGCTTTTGGACGTGGTTTAGATTAAAGTGTAGATAGATATTTTGTTCATATCAAAGCATGTGACTACAGAGAAGTAATGTTATATGTTTCCTACAGATATGACCAGGCAGTGGATCACGACAGCGAAAGGGACATAAAATTCAGCTAAAAACAATGGTTCTCCAAGCAGAGGAACTTTGGAGAAAATTTAAACCACATAGTTTTCAGAACCTGCATGGCCAAATAATTTTCACAAGCAGCAACCCCCGTGTAAAAATTAAAAAGGCAACAAACGGAAAATAAATGGAGTTTGTAGTACGAAATTCAGAGCCTGCATGGCCAAAAAAAATTCATAAGCACCAGCCCCCATGTTAAAAAGGAAAGCATGCAAAATTAAAAAGGCAACAACTGGAAACTAAATGGATTTTATATGCACCAAAACTACCTTCAGAACGCGTGAAGTGTAGATAGATATTTTTGTTCATATGAAAGCATGTGACTACAGAGAAGTAATGTTACATGTTTTCTACAGATATGACCAGGCAGTGGATCACGACAGCGAAAGAAACATAAAATTCAGTTAAAAAACAATGGTTCTCTAAGCAGAGGAATTTTGGAGAAAATGTAAACCACATACTTTTGTGTTTGAAGGGTAACCGTAGTTTGTAGCACGAAATTTAGAACCTGCATGGCCAAATAATTTTCACAAGCAGTAGCCCCCATGTTAAAAAGGAAAGCATGCAAAATAAAAAAAGGCAACAACCGGAAACTAAATGGAGTTTGTAGCACAAAATTCAGAGCCTGCATGGCCAAATAATTTTCACAAGCAGCATCCCCCATGTTAAAAAGGAAAACATGCAAAATTAAAAAGGCAACAGCCAGAAACTAAATGGAGTTTATATGCACCAAAACTACCTTCAGAATGCATGAAATTAGCTACATACAGGTTTTATGATATCCTCTTCTAATGTTAACTCTAAGAATATATTGTTTACAATGGCATAGAAATACTGAGTATGAGTCTGTTTCAGAGCAATAGCCTGAAATAAGAACTTTTAATCCAATAGGGTATAATGAACGGTTACATATGTGAAATAACCAAGATGATAAATTAGAAAGTTGAGGTGATACTGAACATTATAAACATCTGAAACTAAAATGATGACAACATATATCAGAGGTGGGGGGAGGGGGGATTAATTACATGAGAGTGGGTCGGTCAATAGATACATGCAGTCGTCAATTCAT
Source organism: Puccinellia tenuiflora (assembly GCA_012064385.1). Lineage (NCBI taxonomy): Eukaryota > Viridiplantae > Streptophyta > Magnoliopsida > Poales > Poaceae > Puccinellia > Puccinellia tenuiflora. The sequence goes on along the minus strand of QRDG01002486.1, from coordinate 5,245 downwards.
CATCATTATATCTGATGCAAATAAAGACAGAAAAATAGAGTTAATGAGCGCAAGCTGACATCAAACTACTGTATTAGAACTTTAAAAGATACAAATAAGAACAAAAAGGATATATTTGAAGATATAAGATAGATCAAAGAGTAGAATTGAAAAGGCGCCAAAACAAAGTAACAGCTCTGAAACATCATGGCATTATCAGAAACATATAGTTTCTTCTTTTCATAACATAATCTGACCACAAATAGTAGCACAGAAAGATCATAACTATAGTGTGAGCAAACTTGCAACGTTGCAACAAAATAAAATTCCAAATTAATAAGAAAATTCCAGGGAATAGGTAACAAAGAGGCTTACTGGATGAAGATACTGGCCTTCCTGGCACCCAGGTCTCCAAGAAGCACCTACACTCAAACTCGATTAGTTTCACCATGAAAAACACACGTAAGGATCAGCCATATTCTTAAACTAAAGATAAAAAAATGAAGGATGAGCAGATTCGAACGGCGCGGCTTGCCGCGCGGCACTTTTTGGTTATTCGATTTTTTTGCCCGTGGTTTTCATATTTTATACAGTTTATTCCCACTGCCTGGACGACTTCATTTTGGCGCATATATATATATATATATATATATATATATATATATATATATATATATATATGAGAGAGAGAGAGAGAGAGAGAGAGAGAGAGAGAGAAAGAGAGAGAGAGAGGAACCTGGCCACACACCTAGTATTTTTGACACGGGAAGATGACACCTGAAACACGGATATGGTATGGGCATAAAATCTTCAAGTTTCTTGCTTGTGGAGATGTCAATACCAACAAAGTGGCACTTAGCATGAGAAATTGACAATGATTTCCAGTTTTAGATGTAGAAACCTCCGCATCCTGCACATGAGTTTAAATACAGGAGAACAATGATTTCCAGTTTTAGATGTAATCGACAAAAAACTTGTAGGAGAACAACACAATGCCAATAAATTTATTTATACCCCATTTGAGCTATGAGTTGCGGAGAAGTGCTTCAAAAGAAAAGAGATATCGCATAATTACTCACCACTGCATTTATGATAGTGAGGCTGAGTACGGCGGCGAGCGCCTAGGCAGAGCTAGTAGACACAATAAGCCTCACTGGTCCTTTCTATGTTAGTTCAGTTCAGAGACTGCACTTCTGGTTCAAAATTAAGCTGCAATATTAAAGAAACAACTCACAGATTTCTAATATATACCTCTTGTGATTTGGGAATCAATTAGAACGTAATAATAGCATTATCAAGAGGTAACTAAATGTACCATGAACAGATTTAGAAGAGCTTTTAGGCAAATTAAGATCTAGGTAGTTTCTTCATCGCCTGCAATATAATTGATAGTTTGAATTAGCTGGTTGTTCCACAGATGTAACATAACCACTTAAATAATAAGACTGGGTGTAGGATCTGTTCATTTTAATCCTTTTCGTATCTATTATAAATTATTGGTGGATTTGGAGAAAAATAGACTTGCCAACCATTACCACACTGAAGTGAAAACCATGAAAACTAAAATGACCTAGCAAAGCATTCAAATAGGTCGGCAGCGTTAATGCCATGCTCTGGCCTAGGACATCCACCTGCACGCGTTGATAGGGTCTGAACGACCACCGAAGGTGACAAAATTGGTCCAAGATTAAATCTTTATTGCTCTCATGCATACCTTTCGAGAGAAAAAACAGGCAAAAATATATAGGATCTATATAAGAGTAAAGAAGATAAGGGCTGACCTGCACACCAAGCCTTTCATGCCTGGCGGGGAAGATAGTGTAGGCCACCGGCACACCGGTGCATGGTCGAGGACAATCATCACCGACTGTAGGAGAAAAAGAACAATAATTTAAGTAACAAATAATTGATTCCCTCTTCTTCTATCCATCCTAAACACATATACAAATTTAAAGAAAGGTATTTTTCATTGGTATTACGAAAGTCATATAAAATTAGTGATGTGGAGGCAATTCCCTTTTTCTTCTTCTTCCAACAGCCACTTATGCTATTTAAGTAACAAATAGTTGATTCCCTCTTCTTATATCCATCCTAAACGCATATACAAATTTAAAGAAAGGTATTTTTCATTGGTATTACGAAAGTCATATAAAATTAGTGATGTGGACGCAATTCCCTTTTTCTTCTTCTTCCAACAGACACTTATGCTATTCTAATAGGAAAAAACAATTACTGCTACAGTGAAATATACTGATGCACATGCCTGATTTGCCTCCCCCACAAGATCCATCCTGCAATAATAAAGAATGCCATAAGGTGATTGCTTAATGCAAATTAAACAATTAATCGATTTTCATGTTAACATGTTGGAATAAATAAGTGCTTCTTTCCACAATGATCAGTCAATTTTAAGAGGTAAGAAATATATCCGTAGTGGAATATGAACCCACAAAAATAGAGCAAACCAAACTTGCGGAGTTGAGAAGCTCACATGGAGGACCAGCTGGTAGGGAAGTTCTGGAGAACTCATCATACTACGTGTTTGCATCTCTTCAACATTGTCGTCATCCCGGATTACTCCCCTAAAACTTTCTCCCCAACCAATTTGACCAAATTCTCCATCTACACATTCCCAAATCAATACTTTTTGAATCAAATCTGGGCATGGACGGAAGGAATAAAGGCTAAATAATCTGGGATTTGGGAAAGTTTGCCATACCTCGAGTGAAAAAATTGCAGAATGGACCAGATTTGGCGCTCCATCCTTCCCAGCCACAGGCATAGCCCACGACGCGCTGCTCCGCTGGCAGTCCACAACAACACGAGCTCGTACCTGCTGTTGTCGCTCGACGGAGATAGTCGTCCATCAGCTGAGGACGCGGTCGTCCACCCGTCTGCCGCCGGCAGGCAGCCGTCGTCGTCCAGTCAAAGCACAATTAGACCTAATCACTTTGCACAACCTAGCGATTCCTATCCCAAGTCCAACAACAATAGCTGAAAGATTCTAACCATGTCGTCTTCCACTAAGAGATATAGTAGATTTCCATGCTCAAATTTATCCATTACTGGCCTTTCCCTGAACCAATATAATTTGTTTGAAACAAAACAAGTACTCGGAAGGCTGAATTTGTTTCCAATAGAAAGTTATTTGTTTACTTATCCGATTTGTTGTACCTGAATCAATACCAAAATAATTCATCATACGTAGCTATTTATTACTCCTATATAAATCTTTAGGCACACATAAATCTGCAACCAAAACAAAGAAATATCATACATAGACTGATGGATGCATCACACAAAATTCAACAATAGTTGCAGCACACAAATAAAACAGCATCAGATCGATCCAGAGAGGAAGTCTAGCATGTCCTCACCACCTACAGGAGCGTTGTGCACCAACCGCTGTCCACAAGAGCTTCAATGGAGGAAACATCCCGCCATGGATCCGGTGGAGAAGATGACATCACAGCCCTCCCTATCCTTGCCGCCGCCGGAGAAGGAGATCTCGAGCCCCAGGCAGTGCACCGGCCGGAGAAGGAGATCGGGAGCGCCCCCACCCGCCGGCCACCATGGCTGTTCTCGTCCGGCTCCGTCCGCTCGAGCCGAGCGACCGCGGCCGCCGCCATCCAGGCCGCTGTCGGGCTGTGCGCCCGCGCCCACCACCGTATGGGTTGCGGTCCTCCTCGCCGCCCTTGGCCCCGTAGGCTAGGCCGCCGGCCGTCCGGGGCTGCCCGATCGAGCCAAGGCCGAGGTCCCCGCCCGTGCCGTCCGGCCGCGCCCAAGCGCCGCTGCGGTGCCGTCCGAGCGCCGTCGGCTGTGAGGACCGCGAGCCACGGCCTCGTCGCCGGCCCAAGTCGTCGGCGGAGAGGAGGAGGCGGAGGAGTAGGAGCGGGAGGGACGGCGAGGTGATGGATGGTGGTGGCGGCTGCAGCACGGCGAGCATGCACGGGGACGCGGCCGCGCGCTCCCTACCGTCGCTGCTTCTTCAGCTGCTGCTCGTGGAGGCGGCGGATTGGGGGAGGAGGAGAGGAAGCGGGGATTGGGGGAGGAGAGGAAGCGGGGATTGGGAGATTGAGGAAGCGGCGGCGGGAGCAGAGCGAGGGGATTGGGCTAGGTTTTCCACCACGGGCGTTGCTTATGTACCACACGCGGCGACCGAACGGACGGCAAGATCGAATGGTAATGTTATAGAACGGTCGGATGACGCTGAGCTCTGAGGAGCCTCATACCACCCTGAAGGATGTATTCTTTAGATACTCCCTCCGATCCATAAAAAATGTCGCTGGGACACTTTTTATGGATTTTCTTATTTAGCCTATTTCTTCTTTCTGTGTCGGTACTCTGTTTTTCCAAGGAAAAAAAAAAAACTCTACCAACTCCACGCTGTGGACATCTCTGATCCTTTTTTTTTTGTGCTAAACAGAGGACATCTCTGATCTTTCCACTTCCTCTCTCGTCTGCGCCGGCTGGTACATTCTTTCCTCTTCCTCTCCGGAGTCATGACTCACTAGCGCCGATCTAAATCTCAGAAACGCCGCCGTGCCGCAGATTAGCGTCACCGCCGACGCTTAAGCTCCCTCCTCCGCCTCCACGCGCGTCGCCGGCATCCCGGTTCCAGTTATTCGCTCATCGCGACATCGCATCCCTGCTGCTGCCTCCACCGGCCCGCGATCTTTGGCCATCGGGGTTTTGAGGTATGAACTTGTTTTCATCTTATAATTAGTTCACCCACAGGTCTCCACAGTTTCTGGGTGTGCTGGTCCACTCTCGGCACAGCATCTAGCTCCGTCCCCTGCCGGCACAATGCCAATAGCTGATTCTTATGGGTTCTGTCCAATTGAGCTCACATCGTTTGTGCTGGATTGCTCTGGTCCAATTGGGCCGTTGGCATGCTAATGTCAACGCTCTTAATCACGTTTGGAATACCCGTCAGCTATTTTTAACTGTCGACCCATCCTATGATCCAGAATCTAATAAACACACTGTTAGTGCTCTGTTTTTTTGTTCTTCATTTGGTTTCCTTCCATGTTTCATCTATATTAATCTTCTGTATACATATTGCTTTTATCTCATATCAATGTCTTATTTTTTTTTAATGCGACCTCGTGTGTTTATAGGAGGCAGACAAGGAATGATGAATGTCGAGAACAGTATAAATGATGTTTCTGCCCAAGAAAATACCCTCCCCCGAGGAGATAGGATGGATGTAGTAGGAACCAACATGGAAAGTCTTACAAGAGTAGAACTCGATCTTGCATTTGCC